>LPNX010008028.1:65989-171341 GCA_001517045.1 Pseudotsuga menziesii | reverse complement strand
CCCCCGAGACCCATAGACAAAACATAAGAATGGTTAGCTGTTATATGAAGAACAGCTCCTCCACCACACATATTGTTCTGTGCAGCCCCATCAAAGAATTCCCACGGGGAAGATCTATCAATATCAACTTCAAACAGCCTTCGAACTCTGGTAGCTCTTAAATGGACAGGAAAAGAATTGAAAAACCCCACAGCCATCATCCCTGTTAAGACAGGTGTACTTGCTAAATCCTTGAAGATTGCCTTGTTGCGAGCAATCCAAATTCCCCAGATGACCAACAGAGGCAGCATTTTAAATTGCTTTTGTAAAATCCTTCTCCACCAGGAATCCCAAGCGCTCCCAATTGAATCCCCTTCCCACTGACAATTGATCATTTTATACACGTGTGTCCATCCCATCTTTTTTTCATTGTTTTCAAAAAATTAAAAACCAAATATATACCCTTTTGAAGAGGATGCGTCGATATGTGGGTTGTGCATTTTTAAGAAATTTTTGAATGTGTATTTTTTACCCTGCATATTTTTCTTTGAGCTGCTTCAAAGTTGTTGTTAGGTTTTCTAAGTGTAAGTTTTATAACTAATTAAAAAAAAACCCATATGAATGCCAAAACGCATCCATGATACCTCAATGGATAGAGGATTCAACGATGAATCTATCGGTATGAAATTCACTCAGTTATGTGCCATGAATGGCAGGGTTTACACCCCTAGAAGACACAGATAAACATCGATTTTCCTGTAAGAGGGATAATTCTCTATTTTTCAAGCCCTCAATCAAGGTATGGAGCTCGATCAATGTATTAAAATCCCTCGATCGAGGTTTTAACATAAACTTGATCAAGGGTTTATTAAACCCTCGATCGAGGGTCTAATAAACCCTTAATTAAGCTACCATCACTAATATAATTGGTCGGATGTTTCCATGAAATATTTCCACGTTTTGAACATTCGTGGATTAATACTTCATTTTTTTTATCATGGCGAAAAAACTGTGGAAATATCGACGTTTTTAATTTTAGAGGAACTTTCGTCTCTATATCGACGATATATGACTATATTTGCACACCCACCAAACCAATGCCAGCTTTCAATGCGCGGGTCAACTCATGCATTTTCGGCACATTTGCTATAGTTGCGACAAGGTTCTTGGTGATTGATTGAACGTGGATTAAGCCTACATTTCTTTATCAACCATATCCAAAACTAGAGAGATCAGTCATACTCTGCTTCTTCAACGGGTGACTCAACTAGAAAAGGAAGATCGACCAACCTTTAGAGGACAATATGGAACCTGCGGGAAACGACATGCCTTCACTTTCCCTTGAAGAAGATGTTGTTGTCACAACTTTGGTTGGAATGCATGTAAATGAAAATGCAGATCAATGGGAGGAATTTGTGAACAATGATATGGATCATTCACCAACGAGTGATGAAGACCTAATTCATGCCAAATATTCTTTTGATGGAAGATTTGTTTTTTATTTATTTGATAAAATGGTACATTTCAAAGAACAATATACCTTGTGGGAGGATTCCTTCAAAGCTAGCGACAGACTGTGCAGAACTAAGGATGTCTAAATTCTTGATTTGGTACATTGTGTTACAGGTTTAGAGAAAAGAATTGTGGAAACTAAAAAAAGTAATTGGTCAGAAGGATCAACTTATTAAGGATCAATGTTCTAAATTTACTGTAGTTCTAACAGAATCGATTTCTGACCTTGACAGATTGAAAGACATGTATCAGGCTCAAAAGAAAAAAGATGAGGAAACTATAGGGAGACTTGAAAATGAGCTAAAAAACAGGCCTAAAGTTTTGAACATGCCACCACTGAAGACTGTATCTGGTAAGGAAACAAAACTTCAACAAGAATTGAACCAGAAAGAAAAATTTATTGCAGGTTTGAAGGTTGAGTTTCAAAGGGCATTGAGAGAAATGATCATTAAACAACAAAATGAGAATGCAGAATATGAAGCAAGATTGGAAAAATTGAATAAAAGAATTAAAAACAAAAATGAGTTGCTAAAAAAAAAAACGGAATTGAAAGGATTTCAGCAACTCTCAAGGATAAATGTGTTGGAAGCGGAAAAAAATAAACAGTCAAGGGTAAATAAGTCTGCACACCAGAAGAATCAACAGTCAAGGGTAAACAGGTCTGCACACCAGAAGCATTAATAGTCAAGGGTAAACAAATCTGCACACCAAAAAAATCAACAGTCAAGGGTAAACAAGTCTGCACACCAGAAGAATCAACAGTCAAGATTAAACAAGTCTGCACACTAGAAGAATCAACAATCAAGGGTAAAAAGGTTAGCACAACAAAAGATTCCAAAGTGGAGGGTAAAAAGGCCATCACACCAAAACGTTTTGGCAGTACAAAAATAGGTGATGTAACTATGGAGAGCTTACTCCAGTTTCAGAAGTCCTTGCAACAATGAGAGAAGACCTTGAATGAAGCCGCTTCAACAATTAATGTTGTAGAGTTTACATTTGGCTCATCAGATCCAACATTGAATAAGAAGATAGAGGAGAAGGAGGCTGAAATTAGAGACCTTCACCAAAAACTATTGGATAAGGGAAAAGCACTACATTTGGGATGTGATAGTGAGATACAAGATTTGAAATCCCAAATTAAAGCTTTGCATAATAAACCTGTGGCAGAAGCAATTTTGTATACTCCATCTAATAGCGATTTGAGGCCACAAGAGCTCAAGAAGGAGGTACAATAGGTCAAGAGAAAATTAAGTGCAGTTCAATCTGACCTGAAGTGGAAAAAGGATGATCTTAAAAGAAAGGACGATGAGCAGTCAAATCAGAAAAATAATAATGTAGAGATGTTGAAGAAATGCCTAGAAGAAAAAGATAGATTTCATACAAAAGTGATAAATCTTGCAAACAAAGTGAAAGAGCAAGAAAAATAATTAAAACATATGGCCGATGAAGCTTCTGGAGAATTGGAGGGTTCTGGAAAAGGCAAGAGAAGCTATAGCGAATTTTCTTATTCTAAAAAGGAGGAATTTCAAAAACCTCCCAAGTATCCTAGATTTCTAAAATAATATGGTGTACATTTGATGTCTATGTACATAATAATATTGTTGTAATATAAATTGTCAGTATTTCTTGGCAATGCATATATTTTGATATAGTTCATGTGTTTCTAATGTGTAATACAAGTGTAATGTGTAATCCATATGTGCATTTTTCCTATATATAAGAGAGTTTAATGTGCAACCCATACTGAGAAGTGTGTATGAAACTACAAATGATGAAATATATTCTTCATAATATATTCTACAAATGAATTGACATATGAAATATTCTTCGTAATATATTCTACAAATGAATTGACATATGAAATATTCTTGAAATATATTCTACAAATGAATTGACATAAGAAATATTCTTGAAATATATTCTACAAATGAATTGATAGATCATCATTTTTCATGCTATATTGATTAAATTGCACTATAACATAGACATACCAACCTTTTCTACAAACTCTTGTACTGATTTCTGTAAATCATAAGATCTATAGTATAATCCAAGTCATCCAAAACAACAATTGATAGTATTTTCCAATTTTTCATGGCCAGAACTAAAAATGCACACCAATTCCAATCGAAGTACACTGTAGGTATGAAATTTGGAAGTTTGCATACAAAAACCTAATTAGACTAGTATAGTTTTAATTTCAAACATAAATTAAACTTCTATTGTGAAATAAGAATGCATCCAACATTTGAAATTTGAACATAACAACTGTAAATGTTGGTTTCTTGTTGACGAGCATCATAGTTTGGAAACCAATCTCATGGCTCTGCAAGTTTGTATCGTCTGTTTCTTTTTTATTATAATATAAATCATCATCGTTCCTTGTAGAAATTAATAAATGAGAACATAACATATATAATACCTTTCGAGGAAAAAAACAGAGATAATGCAAAAATATAACCAAATCGATACTCAAGAAAGTTTTAAAAGGGGCCCAAGGGATAGTTTACAGTTGAATCAGTAACATCAAGCAACTCCTTCAATAATAACTGTCCCTACTACCTATTAAATTCTATTTATATACCTCAAGGGTCGGGTTGACCATGTTACAAGTGGATTTCATTTGAGTCAAACTAAAATGTCGATTCACCACCGAGCCAACTCGTCCTTTGTTGTACTTTCCTGGCTTCAAGTGAAGATACCAACTACTATGGAAGAAGGAAAACACAATAGTGCAACACAGGGGGGAAAACAGGGCTGAAGTGGACATGTTTCAACACCAGGGGTAGAAAGGGAGTATAAGAGGAAGTTGCAATCCAATTATCTGGATGGGAGATGTGAGTAGATAAGAATTATAACAGAGATGCACAGTGAATTAGAGGTATCTAAGTAGAAAGGGGAAATACCAATGAAACAAGAAAATGGTAAGGAAGATAGAAAAGCCACAGAAAAATATGGCTTAGTGGAAAACAACATGCAATACCCATCTGGTGTGGAGAAATTAAAAGCTGGAATTGAAGAAATCAATCCTGCTATGCCACTGAGAGGGAATTCTTGGGTTGTAGAAGAGGGACAGGGTGCTGACAGTGCAGGAAAGACTTCATTGAGTGATGGGAAAGGAATGTCAAACGAACATAAAAACAATAAGATGGAATGGAACTGCCAATCAAATCCATTGAACCCAGATGAGATTGTCTTCAATTCTTTCCAGTTCTATCCATTTCACTCATACTATCAGTGAACTCAAATTTATGCACATCTACGGCCATACTGGACAAAAGTTAACGAACATCGAGAATGGATTGAATACTGCATAGCCTGCTGATAACAATGGACCCTATTTATCAATCTTACATAAGAAGCAACATGGTTGGTAATTGATTGCAGCTGCTAGGAAGGAGTCTATGGGGTCAGGCCAAATCTAGATATGTGTACTGTGTTGGCCCTTAGAATAAATGAAAGGTGGGATACAAAGGTTAATCATGATGAAATGTTGAGTTCACGTCTGGGTGATGCAATCATTCTCAATGCCATCAGAATCTGACTCGATTCAGGTTCATCGAATCATAGAATTTGATGGTTTGTTAAGTGACGTATTTGACACTCGGTTGAAAGTTTAGAATATGACAGGTAGGGAAAAGTGAAAACTGCCATTTACAGGTTTATACGATTATATGACATATTTTACACTCAATACATTCAGCAAGTGTATGATAGGTTGAGGTATGGGAAAATGAAATCAAGCATGTGCGTGGATTTTACTGAAGCAAGTCAATTTTGGATTGCTTTACTCAATTGCACGCCCAACATGAAAAAACTGTGCTTTAGGGAAATTAGACCTACAAAAACATGCAAAAATTGCAAAAAATATTGTTTAGGGAAATTAGACCAAGACTAGGAGAAGATAAAAAGTTGTCCAAGTATGGAATTATTGGTTAAATCTTCCTAACTGGCCTTAGGAAAATTCCCACCATAGCTCATAGGACAATGATAAAAATATTATGAGAGTGTAGATCTCTAGATTCTTGTATGGTGCATCGAACCATATAATTAACCTGACCAAAAAGTCTTTCAGTACGAAGATATCAATCTTCCAAAAGTGTCTCTCAGCCATATTTGCATTGTTCCAGAAAAATGCCCGCCAAGGAGAGAGAAAGAAGCTCTAGAATATGAAAGTGGTCTTAATGGAGTCACCTTGTTGGCCTCTACCCATTGGGAATCTCACTTGCCAAGTTTGAAGGAAAAATGAAATGACCTTGGCGACCTAGGGTTTGAAGAGAACTGGTTAAGTGTTAGACAAAGAGTTTAAGAGACCACTTGGAAATGCTCGCAAGGGGGTGTTCCATTGATGATAAAATTCATCAGATGATATGGTCTTGTTCATTGTTGAAATGGATATCTAGCCATGCTCTTAGTTTTTCTTATGGTGAACAGATAAGGAAAATATCAACCTCGCAAAATAGAAGAAAAATCTTATTTTGCATACTGAAGACAAAAAAATGGCTAAGTGTTGTAAAGGGGCTAAGTGATTCCCGCATTAAGGTTGGTTCTTGCACTAAGGATGATGCATGCATGGCATGGCATATATGACAATGTGGCATGAAGTTGAAATCATTGTTGCATTATGACATCGTTCTAGAGAATTACGACAAATTAGTGAAAATCAGGAAATTGGCTAAGTGTGGGAATATTGGTCCAAGCAGCCTTAAGAGGATTCCTGCCACAAATGGTTTTTTGAAGAAAATACCCGCACCACATGGGGATATTGTAGGCTGTTGTTTTTTCTACTCAACCATAGTCTCAGGTTTTCCAAAGAGACCTTGAAGAACAATTTATGGACCTACCAAAACTGTGGTTTATGGAAACTAGACCAAGCCTGGGAGAAGATAAAAAATTGTCCAAGGAATTATTGGTAAAATATGCCTAACCGGCCTTAGGGAAATGCCTGCCACATCTCATAGGATGATGATAAAAATATTATGAGAGTGTAGATATCTAGAGACTTGTATGGTGCATCCAACCATATCATTAGCCTGACCAAAAAGTATTTCAGGAAGAATATATCAATCTGCCAAAAGTGCCTCTTAGCCATATTTGCACTGCTCCATAAAAATGCCCGCCGAGGAGAGAGAAAGAAGCTACATAAGATGAAAGTGGTTTTTTTGGATTCACCTTGTTGAACTATACCCATTGGGAATCTCACTTTCCAAGTTTGAAGGAAAAATGAAATCACCTTGGTGACCTAGGGTTTGAAGAGAACTGGTTAAGTGTTCGACAAAGTGTTTGAGAGACCACTTGGAAATGCTCGCAAGGGGGTGTTCCATTGATGATAAAAATCATCATGTGATATGGTCCTCTTCATTGTTGAAATGGATATCTAGCCATGCTCTTGGTTTTTCTTATGGTGACCAGATAAGGAAAATATCAACCTGGCAAAATAAAAGAAATATCTTATTTTGCACACTAAAGACAGAAAAAATGGCCGAGTGTTGTAAAGGGGCTAAGTGATGCCCACATTAAGGTTGATGCCCACACTAAGGATGATGCACGCATGGCATGGAATGACACATATGAAAATGTGGCATGAAGTTGAAATCATTGTTGCATTATGACATCGTTATGGAGAAATACGGAAAATTAGTGAAAATCAGGAAATTGGCTAAGTGCGGGAATATTGGTCCAAGTGACCTTAAGAGGATACCCACCACAAATGGTTTGTTGAAGAAAATTCCTGCACCACATGGGGATATTGTAGGCTGTTGTTTTTTCTACTCAACCATGGTCTCGATTTTTCCAAAGAGACCCTAAAGAATCATTTATGGACCTGCCAAAACTGTGGTTTAGAGAAATTAGACCAAGCCTAGGAGAAGATCAAAAATTGTCCAAGTATGGAATTATTGGTAAAATATGCCTAACTGGCCATAGGGAAATGCCCGACACAACTCATGGGATGATGATAAAAATATTATGAGAGTGTAGATCTATAGAGACTTGTATGGTTCATCCAACCATATAATTAGCCTGACCAAAAATTCTTTCGGGAAGAATATATCAATCGGGCCAAAAATGCCTCTCAGCTATATTTGCACTGCTCTAGAAAAATGCCCGCCGAGGAGAGAGAAAGAAGCTACAGAAGATGAAAGTGTTTTTTTTCTGGATTAACCTTGTTGAACTATACCCATTGGGAATTTCACTTTCCAAGTTTGAAGGAAACATGAAATCACCATGGTGACCTAGGGTTTGAAGAGAACTGGTTAAGTGTTAGACAAAGTGTTTGAGAGACCACTTGGAAATGCTCGCAAGGGGGTGTTCTATTGATGATGAAAATCATCAGATGATATGGTCCTGTTCATTGTTGAAATGGATATCTAGCCATGCTCTTGGCTTTTCTTATGGTGACCAGATAAGGAAAATATGAACCTGCCAAAATAGAAGAAAAATCTTATTTTGCACACCAAAGACAGAAAAAATGGCCAAGTGTTGTAAAGGGGCTAAGTGATGCCCACACCAAGGATGATGCATGCATGGCATGGCATGGCATATATGACGATGTGGCATGAAGTTGAAATCATTGTTGCATTATGACATCATTTTGGAGAAATAGGACACATTACTGAAAATCAGGAAATGGGCTAAGTGTGGGAATATTGGTCCAAGTAGGCTTAAGAGGATGCTCGCCACAAATGGTTCGTTGAAGAAAAGTCTTGCACCACATGGGGATATTGTAGGCTGTTGTTTTTTCTACTCAACCATGGTCTCAGTTTTTCCAAAGAGACCCTGAATAATAATTTATGGACCTGCCAAAACTGCGGCTTAAGGAAATTAGACCAAGCCTAGGAGAAAAAAATTGTCCAAGTATGGAATTATTGGTAAAATATGCCTAACTGGCCTTAGGGAAATGCCTGAAATAGATCATAGGATGATGATAAAAATATTACGAGAGTGTAGATCTCTAGAGACTTGTATGGTTCATTCAACCATATAATTATCCTGACAAAAAAGTCTTTCAGGAAGAAGATATCAATTTGCCAAAAGTGCCTTTGAGCCATATTTGCATTGCTCCAAAAAAATTCCAACCAAGGAGAGAGAAAGAAGCTACAGAAGATGAAAGTTTTTTTTCTGGATTCACCTTGTTGAACTATACCCATTGGGAATCTCACTTGCCAAGTTTGAAGGAAACATGAAATCACCTTGGTGACCTAGGGTTTGAAGAGAACTGGTTAAGTGTTAGACAAACTGTTTGAGAGACCACTTGGAAATGCTCGCAAGGGGGTGTTCCATTCATGATAAAAATCATCAGATGATATGGTCCTGTTCATTGTTGAAATGGATATCTAGCCATGCTCTTGGTTTTTCTTATGGTGACTAGATAAGGAAAATATCAACCTGGAAAAATAGAAGAAAATTCTTATTTTGCACAGCCAAGACAGGAAAAATGGTTAAGTGTTGTAAAGGGGCTAAGTGATGCCTGCATTGAGGTTGATGTTCGCACTAAGGATGATGCCTGCATGGCATGGCATGGAATATATGACTATGTGGCATGATTTTGAAATCATTGTTGCATTATGACATCGTTCTGGAGAAATATGACAAATTACTGAAAATCAGGAAATTGGCCAAGTGTGGGAATATTGGTCCAAGTATCCTTAAGAAGATGCCTGCCACAAATTGTTTGTTGAAGAAAATGCCCGCACCACATGGGGATATTGTAGGCTGTTGTTTTTTCTACTCAACCATGGTCTCATTTTGTCCAAAGAGACACTGAAGAATAATTTATGAGCTGCCAAAACTGTGGTTTAGGGAAATTATACCAAGCCCAGGAGAAGATAAAAAATTGTCCAAGTATGAATTATTGGTAAAATCTGCCTAACAGACCTTAGGGAAATGCCCGCCACAGCTCATGGGTTTATGATAAAAATATTATGAGAGTGTAGATCTCTAGAACCTTGTATGGTGCATCCAACCATATAATTAGCCTGACCAAAACTTTCTTTCAAGAAGAAGATATCAATCTGCCAAAAGCACCTCTTAGCCATATTTTCACTGCTCCAGAAAATGCCCGCCTAGGAGAGAGAAAGAAGCTACAAAAGATGAAAGTGGTTTTTCTGGACTCACCTTGTTGAACTATACCTATTGGGAATATCACTTGCTAAATTTGAAGGAAAAATGAAATTACCTTGGTGACCTAGGGTTTGAAGAGAACTACTCAAGTGTTAGACAAAAAGTTTGAGAGACCACTTCGAAATGACCGAAAGGGGGTGTTCCTTTGATGATAAAATTCATCAAATGATATGGTCCTGTTCATTGTTGAAATGGATATCTATCCATTCTCTTGTTTTTTCTTATGGTGACTAGATAAGGAAAATTTCAACCTGCGAAAATAGAAGAAAAATGTTATTTTGCATACTAAAGACAAAGAAAAAATGGCTTAGTGTTTTAAAGGGAATAAGTGATGCCCGCATTAAGGTTGATTCCCACACTAACGATGATGCCCGCATGGCATGGCATGGCATATATGATGATGTGAAATGAAGTTGAAATCATTGTTGCATTATGATATCGTTCTAGAGAAATACGACAAATTAGTTAAAATCAGGAAATTGGCTAAGTTTGAGAATATTGGTCCAAGTAGCCTGGAAAATGTGGTTTAGGGAAATTAGACCGAGCCTAGGAGAAGATAAAAAAATTGTCCAAGTATGGAATTATTGGTAAAATTTGCATAACTGGCGTTAGGGAAATGTCCGCCGTAGCTCATAGGATGATGATAAAAATATTCTGAGAGTGTGGATCTCTAGAGTGTTGTATGGTGAATCTAACCATATCTAGAAGGCTATAATAGGAGGTTTTCGGACAGTTTGAAGACAGTATAAAAGCATCTTCACAATAACCCACATACTAGGAAATGTATATTATCATTTCAAACTTACAAATTTCATATATAATGAAAAAATTATTCGAAAAGAAAAACCAATTATAACAGAACAATATATACCAGACATAATTGAATGGAACAAATACATAATTCATATGCATTAAATAGTAAAATTCACCATATATATTACACCTAACAGTATAAAATTTTATTAATAAATGTAAATATATCTAGCTTCAACCCCATGGTGTTATTTTCAACTTATGACAATTGTACGGACTGTGGCATGCATTTTTCTAAGCCCAATTTTGAATATTTACACACTGTTTTTTACGTAAATACTTAGAATTTCAGTCATTAATTTTATATTTGTCCAAGATACTTGCAATTTTAGTCATTCATGTTCAATTTGACTGCTATGCATTCCTAGCTTGCATTTTATGCTTATGGCTTTCATTTTACACAAGTGTCCATAACAGTAAAAAAAGGTTAAAATTGCACCTTTCATAAGTCGACTGTGAGCATACGAGGTTAAATTATATAAAATTAACACAATGATAGTATTCTAAATATATCTATCCATCTAATTTCCAAAACCATTTACTATAAACATTTAATAGGAGGGTTTGGCTTGCATTTTTATTAATGTAGGTGGATATTTCCTAAATACAAGACAACCATGTAGCGTTTTTGCACAACAGGCACTTTCTGAACCAAAATTGAAAAAATAAATGTATAATAATGTGGAAAATAGTAAAACATACCATTTCCAACTAAAATCACTCAAAAGTACCCAATACTTAGGGCTGGGCGGGCATTTTTGTGATCTAGGTAAAACTGAGTTGAAAACACAAAAGTTGTCATTTTGTCAATTTAACTTTGGACAAATGAAACATAATTTTAAAAAATGGAAAGAGGCTTTTGTCAAAATTATATCTATCTTCAACCCCATGGTGTTAGTTTCAACTTATGACTATTGTATGAATTAGGGCGTGCATTTTCCTAAGCCCATTTTTGAATATTTACACATTATTTTTTACGAAACTTAGAATTTCAGTCATTTTTTTTGAATTTGGCCAAGATACTTGGAATTTTAGTCATTCATGTTCAATTTAACTGCTATGCATTCCTAGGTTGCATTTTTATGCTTATGGCTTGCATTTTACACCAAGTGTCCATAACAGCCAAAAAGGTTAAAATTGCACCTTTCATAGGTCGACTGTGAGCATACGAGGTTAGGTTATATAAAATTAACACAAGGATAGTCTGATCAATATATCTAGCCATCCAACTTCCAAAAACATTTACTATAAAAATTTAATAGGAGGGTTTGTTTTGAGAGTACATCAAAACATGTAGAGAAGAATATTACTCTATTATTATATTACTCACTCTATTACTCTATTTTTTTCCAGAATAGTTAGAATGTTAATTTTTAACTCTATTATTTACTCTTCCTTTCTTATTTTCAATAAGTATAGTTAACATGCTAGAAAGTTAACTATATTGAAATTGAAAATGTATGTTGTGTATAGTTGACTTGAAACACATTTGTAATTTTTATTATAGTTTGGAAAAGTCAGAACACATTTGTAATTTTTATTATAGTTTGCAAAAGTCAAAACACATTTGTAACTTTTATTATAGTTTGGAAATGCCTAAACACATTTGTAATTTTTATTTTAGTTTGGAAAAGTCAGCATGCTGGTATCCTATGCGTGCATTCACGTGCATCCACTTCTTCCTTTCTGAGCGTGCCATCATCCTACAAAATGGAAACAACAACCTCATCTTCCATGCCATCAACTGAAATAGGGGGTTCTGAAGTTCCTGAGAGGTTCACTGTCAGAAAATTTGGAGATAGCATTGACGCATGGAGTGATAGAACCAACTGCCCAGAAGGTATGCTAAATGTCCTGTTCAGAGCAGGAGTGCATCATTTTCTTTTCGGTAAGTTCAATTTCAACAATGAAGAGATGGATAATGCCATTTCTAGTTATGATGATGAGTCCAAGGAATTGATTAATTTTGGGAGGAGGGTTTGTCTAGACCTTGGTTTGTTGTCAGGTGCAGCGAAAATTCCACACAGGGGGGAAGTAATGTTGACCACCAAGAAAACCCTCAAAGTAGAAAAGGGTGATATGGAAAACAAAATATGTGGAAAAATGGTTAAGGTTGCCCAGAATGGTTTAAAGATGCAAGATGTTCCACCATGATTGTACAAAACCTTAATTCAAATTGTACTTAGGACAATTATGAATCACCACAAGCAAGATATTTCAGGTGATTGTATGAAGTTGGTGATTCATTGGGTTGAAGACTTGGTCATAGATGTCCCTCATCTATTGGCAAAAAAATTGCATTTTGCACTACAGGAGAGAAAAATTAAGAGAGTGAAGTTCAGTTAACCTAGCACACTACCAAAAATTATTGACTTATATCGACCCAGCACTATAGAAGGAAGCAGATTTAAAAATACATACATTAAGAGGTCAAAACTGGAAAAAATTAACTAGGAAGTTCCTCAACAATCTCCAAAGAACAATGTACAAGTCCCTGAAGAGACTTTTGATTACTGTATGGAAGGTATGGGAGGTGACCCTGAAGAATTTGATGTTGTCTCAATTTTGGCTGGATAACATGAAGGCAAAGAAATAAATGTAAACGAGATGCATGATGTTGAGTTTAATGAACAGGAGGAGCATAGTGATGATGATATGTATGCTCGTACAGAAATGCCACTTGTTATATATACACCTCCACATTTGGGAGTTGATAAAACTTCCTCTCCAAAATATTTTTTTGATGGTAAAACTGTTTTTAAGCTACCGTTCAATAAAATGTTGCATTTCAAAGAAGAAGTTGAATTTCATAGAATTTTTTTTTCCTATTGGTATCTTACCGCAGTACAGAGTGTAGAACTTTGTAGGATTAAGTAGATGCAAATTCAGGACCTCTTAAAGGTTGGCGCTATTTTTTAATGCTATTTTTCAAAAAGAAACAGTTGCCAAATTCCTTTTTTTGAAGCCTTGTTGAAATTTTCACTATTTACAGGTAATTGCAAGGTTAGAAATGAAACACGTGGATACTATGGAATCTTCTATTAAAAATTTGCAAATGTTGTACCTCTTTAAGGTAGGAGGCATTTTTCAATGCTTTTTTCCAAAAAACAAAATTGCCAAATTCCATTTTTTGAAGCCTCCTAAAAAATTTCTCTGTTTACAGAAAATTGCAAGATTACAAGGATCCCTTGTGAAGACTGTGGATAGTTTGAGAAGGATAATAGGAGGCAAGGACTCTGTTCTTCAGTATTTGAATAAGGAACTAGAGAAAATTCAGGATGAATTTAGAAAGGAAAATGAGAAATGCAGAGAAGAATATATGGTTGTTCGGAAGAAAGATGAAGAAACCATAAAGAGACTGGAAGATGAACTGAAACATCAACTAGAGGTTTTGGACATTCCCCCTCTATGGACTGTTATCGGCCAGGAAGAAATACTTACCGCTGAAGTCAATAAGTTAAACATAATAATTGAAATAATGAAGGCTGACTTTCAAAACAGGCTTGCTGAAGACTACAATAAACATCAACTTGAGATAAATGAATATAGAAAAAAAGAGGAAAACATGAAAAACATAATTTCTAAGAAAGATGAAGAGTTGAAAGGGAAAATAGTTGAACTTAGAAAGATTACTGCAGAACTATAGACTAGGGGAGTTGAAAATTTAAAGGAATCTGAAATTGGTAAGGGACAGAGTAGGAATCTGATTTCTAGTGAAATTTATGATATGTCAGCACACCAATAGGCTTTAATAAGGTATGAGAGTTCCCTGCAAAATAGAGAGAAGGCATTGGACGCATATTTTAATGCAATACAAGCTCATGCAGAAGTCAAAAAGGTGTTACAAAGCTATCATGCCTTCTTAAGAATTCGAGAGAAGTCCTTGATGGATGCTAGTGCAGCAATGAATGCTGGAGCTGATCTCTTTGCATGGTCAACCATAAAAGAAACATTGACAAACAGGCTAGCCAAGAGGGATGATGAGATGAAAGAGCTCAGATTGAAAATACTGGAGGATAGAGAATCACAACATTTGGGATGTAAGTATGAGATAGAAGATACGAAATCCCAAATTGCCACTCTACAGAAGAACAACATGCTTCAACGAGTAGCAATTGTGTATACTCTAGATAATACAGAATTGAGGGAAAAAGAGTTGGAGACAGAGGTAGAGCATCTCAGGAAAAAATTGACCCAAGTTCAGTTTGAGTTGAAACGTGAAAATGATCATCTTCAACAAAAGGAAAAGGAACAGGAAGAGAAAAATAAGAAGAATGTGGAATTGATGAAGAAGTACATCCAAGATAAAGATAGATTGAGAGAAATTTTGCACAAATGTGCAACACAAGTGAAAGAATTAGAATGAAAATCAGAACTTGCACTTGCTACAGCTTCTGAAGAATTAGAAGCTTCTAGACAAGCCAAGAGACTAGAATGTACAAATTTATATTCTCTAGAAAAGGAGGACTTGCAGCCTAAACCTCCCAAGCAGCCTAGAACTATGGAATAAAATTATTTATATATGTTGTGTATGTAAATAAATTTCAAGTTTTTATATATGTGTGTGTGTGTGTGTTTCTCGGCAATGTATATGTTTTTGATGCATTTAATGTGGATGGTAATTTTGAATTTAACTTTTCAATAAGTGTACATAACATGCCAAAAAGTTAACAATATCAAAATTGAAAACTTAACTTGTGTACTGTAGGCATATATATTTGAATTTGTAAGAAATTAAAAGAGTGATAGTGATTAGTGGATATGAGATGTCAGTAGATTTGGTGACATATGTAGATCCTAGTTGTTTGCTTGGAACTGTTGATATTATAGGGATATTATGGGGATGACGAATTGGGAACTCTCAAGTTTTTTATGAGAATTTTGATACTATGTATTGTTGTATTTATGTAAGTTTCTTTATCTAATGAAACTGAAATTCCAATTCTGGAACAATGTCATACAATTCTACTCATGCAACCAAATTACAATGAATAACCCAAAGCTATAATGCCTATAGAAATGGCCTAAAAAAGACATAAATTTACAAAATATAAGCAAACACAGAAAACAACTGTAATTTTATTACTGAAAAAAAATTAAATCTTTAATATGCCTTCCATCATTTGTTACATTTCCAAAATTTGGTAACATAAATGTTAGCACAATAGAATAAATTTTTAGTTCAGCAAGATCACTAGAAATGCTTATTGCAACATAAGTTTCTTTCACCATTTTGCATACAATGTTGCATTTCGATCATCTAGGACTTTTTTATTTTTTCCTTGTTTCACACTTCTTATAATGACATCAGGTTTTATAGGATTCCCAACATCCATCTTTTGGATATCAACTGCTGCCCCTGGAATTTCTTGTTTTTCACCACTCTACCCTGTACCATTTATCGAGGATGGAACACCCTTTTTATTGTGAGTCATAGCCTCCATCATTGGCATATCAATAGCAGCTGCTTCATACACTTTTTGTAATTCATTGATTTCCCCTGCTTCATTTCTTGAGGATGTGTTATACCCAAATCCTGTCACCACCATGTGATAAAACCCTTAACTTCCATGTTTCCCCTTAATCCCAGCACTTAGAGTGGAAAATTTATCTGTTTGACAGTTTGACTTTGAAAAACTCAACACCGTGCTTTCCTTGTGGCCCATGAGCGGTACCTTGCTCAGCACCACCTGTACCCTGTTTTCAGGAAGCGATGTCACCGCTTATGGTCTTTGGTCCAAAAGTGTTTCTCATCCAAACCGCTCTGTCATAAGAGAATAAAAGCAGTACCCTGGGTAAAATGGGAAAAATAAAAGTTTCCCGAGGCTTCTAGATCATGAGCCTCATGTCCTCCCTTATCCCTATCATTGTGGGTTAGTTGAGCTCAAGATCCCTCATCATAGGATCTTGGAGCCACCTCATCCACAAATCTCTCAACTATCCCTATCCATTGAGCCTTATAAATACAAGCTCATGTCCATAGTTGAGGGGGACAACTATAAAGGTATTGTTATGCTGTTGGATTGACTACCTAGTCCAAATCATTGGAGAGCATAGAGAGCAAAGTTGGAGCTTATGGGGATGAAGTGTTTGTTTCATGGAGATGCCTGTCAACACTAAGGCAATAGTTGTAAGCTTCTCCATACCTTCTTAATGCAAAGCTGATTTCCGTCCCACATTACTGTTGTTTTGATTTCACATGTACATGTTGTTAGATTCCTTAGTCACTAACATGGATAAGTAGATGATTTTCTGGTAGCTTTGATGATTTTCTTGAAATCAATCATTCAAGAAGGGTGCTCGTGAACTATCCCCATAGGAATTATATTTAGTGATACATAAACCCTCTTGTTTTCATTTATGTTTCAATTCCTTCCCGAGCATGAAGGCACATCACAGTTTCATAAGTATTCATTACGTCATCCTTCCGCTTATTTCTTACAACAATTATCCCTTTATATTTTTCAAATGTTATCCTTCTCTAACCTCTTCTATCTCTGTTTGACCGAGCACCAAAAGCAAAGCATTTTTTGATAATTGATCTGCTTTTCTGTTCAATTCCCTCTACACATGAGTTATGGAAAAGACAGAAAAAGATACCAAAAGCCTTCGGATAGCTTGAAGGAGTTGTTGTAGATGTGGGGCTTTGATATGAATTTTATTGTTGACCCAATCAACAACCATTTTTGAGTCTCTGTATATATGAATACTTGTTATATTTCTATTTAAAGCCAATTCTAAAAATGAACGCATAACTACAAGCTCCTCTTTGTTGTTAAAAAAATGCCCCTGGGCATATTTAATCTGAATTTTGTGATTCTCAGTAAGATATAATACTCCTCTGGATCCTCCCAATGGAGGTTCTCCCTTGTGTGTTCCATCAAAATAGTCCCATGGAGTAGCTTTTTTGATGACCAGAGGTACCAAGATCCAGGGCTTGATTTTTTTCTTTAGCTTTATGTTCCTTTGTCCACCGCACAACAAAGGTCGTCGTCACCTCTTGAGGAATTAGGAGATTTGGGAATATGGTTTTGTTGTGAGACCACCAAATTCCATAAATGAAGGGGAGGGGAGGGAATTGAAATGACGTACTGAGCTATCTATCCACCAATAATGACATTTCTACTCCAAACAATATCCTTCATGTGTTTCTTGTGATTTTAGCTCTATGGAGGTGGCCTTCCAGACCATATTTGTATATGGAAAGAAAACAAATAAGTGAGAACCTGCTTCTTCATTTGATCACATAAAATGAACCAGCTTGGTCCTTTCCATCCTCTTTTTATGATATTTTCCCATGTTAATAGTTTGTTACTCAGAGCTAGCCATAGTTTTGCGATCTTGGACTTTAAAGAGATTGAATTATTCCAAACAGAATACCACCACCACTCTCTTTCACCTTCATATGATTCTATGGCCAAATTCTGATATCCAATATTCGCCGTAAAATCCCATGTAGTTATGTTTTTCAACTTGACCATACTATCCTCAACATCATTTTCTAAGTTAATAAAAGAGGTTTTCAACAAAGAGGTAAATGATGTCCACTCAAATTTTGTATTTCCTTCTAGTCCTAGTTCTTCTACGCTTTTTTGTATTGTTTTTCCTTCTTCTGAATACGTTTCAGATCTGGCATCATATAGGATGCTTATTCTGAGGTTTTTAAGTTTTTATGTTGTTCCACGAGAGAGCTTACAACCATCCCCTAATCCTATTCATGGGTCTTCTCCTATCCGGACTTTTTTCCCATCTGTAACGGTCCAAGCTAAACGCTCTCCGATCAAAGGAAAAGAAAGCACGAAGGCTTTCCACCTTATGGATCTATTTTTATGTGACTTATTTGGTTTCCTTACCCTTTCTAAGATGGAGTTTGGAAAATATTTAAAAATCATCACTTTCCCCCATAAGGAACTTGGATTTTTTATCAGCCTCCACGGAGAATTTGCTGCCAAATATTCTCAAAATGGAACGGGGTTTTTAATACCCCATCCTCCAATCTCTTTTAAGTTAGCCACAGTTTTCCATTTAACCAGTGGGATACCTTCATATTGTTTGCTTAATGTCCACAAAAAAGAGAAAAAATTATTTCGAAGTTTGTTTAGGATCCCTTTGGGGATATATGCTATTGATGTCTAGTAAACATGGATACTCTGAATAATTGCTTTGAGAACAACCATTCTTCCTCCTCTTGAAAGAAACGTGTTTGTCCAACAACATATATGTCCCTCTACCTTTTTATACAACCAATGGCAGTCTTATAGGAGTATGCATTTGGTTTTAGATTGAATCCTAGATATTTAAAACCTTCTATTATTGGTTTCAAAATATAGGGGACTTATGCTACTAACATGTTTTTCACCATCTCTAGAAAATAATTCTCAAAGAGAATGTATTTTTCCACATTTATATATATCCCTATGGCCTTCTTATATAATTTTAAGATCTATTCGGTTTCTCTAATATTCTCTATAGAGCCTCCCCCCATCATTAATACATCATCTAGAAACAATACATGATATAGTTCTTCATTCCAGAGACCTTAATTCTGGTATAAGAACCTGAGCAATTAGCATGAAGAATTATTCTACTCAAAGCGTTCGATATCAATAGGAAAAGAAAAGCTGAAAGAGGGTACCCTTTCCTAACTCCTCTGAAAGGTCTGGAGAAGCTGGAGAGATATCCATTTATAAGCACCGCAAAGGAGGAAAAGTGTTTACAACCCATTATCCAGCTAATTGTATCCACTGTGACACCAATCTGTAATAAAAGCAATCTCAAGAAGGTCCAACTAACCCTATCATAAGCTTTGGACAAATCTAATTTGAGAACAAATGCTTTGATTTTATTCTTGTTAATGGAGTGGATTGCCTCCTGAGCTAGGGATACCGCATCATGGATATGCTGATTGAAAAGGAACCTGAATTTTTCTTTGGAAACAGTTTTACTCATAATTGGCTTCAATCGTTGTGCTATAATTTTGGCAATGATTTTCTATACAACATTACAACAAGAGATTGGTCTTAAGTCCTCAAAGGAAGATGTTTTTTTGTTTTTTAGGGATTAGGGATAGAAAGGTAGTATTAAGCACTCCTAGCACCTTTCCTAATCTATGAGATTCTCGTACTACCTTCAGGATCATGTTAAAGTAATTCATAAAACCTTGATAAAATTCAATTGTGAATCCATCAGGGCCTAGGCTCTTACCTTTTTGAAAAGACTGAACTGTCTTTTCCAGTTCCTCTTTTGTTACCTCCGCTACTAGATTCTTATTCATTTTATCATTTACCATTTTAGGAAACATTCTTAAGTGCCGTAGTATCTCTTGTATTGGGGTTCATTCTGGTTATGTGAAAATGTTTTTAAAATAACTCTTCCCAGCCTATGTCTTTTCCTTGAACGAATTTACCATATTTCCAGTTGCATCCTTTATTGTCGAAATTGTGTTTACATTTCTTCTGTGTGATGCATACCTATGATATAATTTGGTATTGTTATCGCCTTCATTCATCCAAATTTCCTTTATTTTTAATCTCCACACATGTTCTTCTTTTGTTAGTATATCTTCCCGCTTTAATTCACATTCTTTTACAACCTTCAACTCTTCCTCTAAGAACATTCCAAATCTATTGATATTGTACATTTCCTTCATTTTAGCCTTCACTTCTTTTAGCTTCCCCTATTGTTTAGCGTTGTAAAAATTTTCCCATTTATTCAACTCTTTTTTTTTCCTTATAATATTATCCAAAAATTGTTTCATACAAGTGTCAGAGGAATTGTCATTTAAAGGAGATTAGGTGTCCTCCACTAGTTTCGGATACTCATCTTCTCTGAGCCAAGAAGGGTTGAAATTAAGGAGGAGAGGGTTTGGGTTCTTGTTTTTCCAATGATATAAGTATTGGACGATGATTAGATAACCCTCATACCTCCACCCATGTTTTTACTGTAAGTGGTCCGGACATCAAATTTTTCTTAAACCAAGAATCTATCAATTGTTTTGGAGATTCTATGCTCCCTACTTCTGTTCTACCTCCAAGTCAGTTATAATTTTAAAGGTAGAAAATATACCAATCCTTTGGATTAAAAAAGGGATATGAAAAAATTTCTTAAACTATTAATTCTCGCTGAAGAGCCCCAAACTTCCCTTTCTAATAAGGAGAGATTCATGTCTCCTCCCAAAATCATATTTTGTGGTTCTAATAACCTAGAAGAGAAGAAGAACTCCCAGAATTTTCTTTTGTTCTGATATGGTCCATATACATTATAAAGAGAGAAAGTTTCCCCGGGACCCCTATCTTCCAAGACTGTTTTTAACAGCGTCTCATAGCTTTCAATCTTGATTTTCGATAAATTTGGGCTCTAGGATGTTAACAGTCCTCCTAAGAGACCATCAAAATTTATGTGAGCAAAGGACTAGTCTTTCATCCATGGCTCAATGACCTCTATAGCTTTAGCACCTTCCATCATCGTTTCTTGTAATAGGATGACCAAGGGTTTTAAAATCTTGACCATCCTTTTGAGAGCTTTTAGTTTGGGGAAGATCCCTAACCCTCTTGTGTTAAAGGGCATGTAGAGCACCAGGGAACCCTCGGTTAGGATATCCCTGCTCTAAGGGCACTTTTTATTGTTGATTTCTTCCCGGCTTTCACCTCCAATTCAACTAGGGTTTTGGATTTAGAAATTTGCGATTTCCTGCTAAGAAGTACCTTTGGCATTGAATCTCGGTCCAACCCTCCCTTCGATGCTACCTCCTCTCCCCTAATTAATGTTTCTTTTGATCTTGTGTTATAAATCTTCTTCTTTACCCAAGAGGGGGGTTCCTTATTTTCCGTCTGAGACATTATCGCGTCACTTAGGGCCTTTTCAAGGCCTACAGGTTTTTCCTCCTTTCCCAATTCTCATACAGGTGTCACAGTTAAAGACTTCGTGGGACTTCCAATGCCTCCTTCCTTAGAATCACTATTAAGAGTGGCGGAGGAAGAAATATCGGGTTTTAGAGAATTCATTTCAGAGACAAAAGGGAGTGTTTCGAAAGAGGTATCAATATTACAAGTATATGGTCATGTATATGTCTCCCTTGTATCTATTTTGAGCTATAGACTGCCACCTTTCCTAGCTTCACCGATGTAGAATCCAACTCCCATAGTGTTCTGCTATGTCTTTTGAACCTGTATTCTTTTTTCGAACATGACTAACAATATTTTTGGGACAATCCTTTTTTATATGTCTGACTTGTCGACATACAAAACACCTGAAGGGGATCTTCTAGTAATCCAAACATTGTCTCCAAGTTCTATCGTATCATACATTTCTAGTAGGATTTCTTCATACAGACCATGATCTCTTATATCCACCTCCACACAAATTTTTGCAAATCTTCTGACCACTTTTTGTTCCCAGTTGTCTTCTAATGAAACAAATCTTCCAATTTTATCACCAATTGCCCCCGAAATTTCTTTCTACCAAAACATCATGCAGAGGCTGGGCAAAATGACCCAAACTTGTTGCAAATTCTTCGGTTCTCTGTTTGCTTCAAAATCAACCTGACACCTTTTTAAAATTAACCCTGATGGCCCCCATTTCCATGATATTCCCATCAACTTTTGTCTATCTCCTTCCGATTTAACTCTGAATAGAATCCATCCTCGAGATAGTATATGAAAATGCAGCATTTGCTCCAGGATAAGTTTCCAATTGTCATCCATCTACTTACACAGTGCTGCTTCACCAACATATTTTCATAGAATCGACCTACCATAGCTAGGGAGTGGTATTCCAGAATTTCATTTAATCCAATATCTCTTCCAACAGATAACGAAATTGTGTCCTTCTTTGCACACGCTCCCTTCCTCCATGCAAGATCATGATTAGTTTTTGTCCTGAGAAAGCTCGAGCCATTATTAACTTTCATGTTGGATTCTTGTAACTCGGACTTCGGCGTTGTGTTTGCAGGAGTAGTCTTTTCAATCTGTGCAGAAGTTAATTCATCATGGTCATATTTAATTTCATGCATAAATACAGGTACCCAAGCAAGGGAGTATCATATTCAACCTCGTCAATTATAATTGTGCCCTTAAACTTTCCCAACATAATTCATGACACCTTAAGATTGGAAAAAAAAATATTCTTCCTTCACATTTTCCTCGGTTAATTTTTTGGAATGTGTCCCCTTCACATATATATATAGCCACATATATATAGCCAACAAATACAACATCATAAACAAACAAATACTCAATCAAAACATCCTAAATTTGTATAAAACCTAAGTCCATTGGCAAATACATCGTATAATGATGCACACTTACCACGTTAATATATAAATAATATCAATCACTTTCTTCTCGAGCTACTCATACCGATACCCATGTGGGGACATCCCACATTCATGATGAAGCATCGTGAAGGGTAGCCTTCCTTTAAAAGTTGATAACGCCAACTATGGATTGTTTCTTCTATATTAATACTTTATGAAAAAGACCCCCACTACACATGTTTTGTAATCATCACTAAGACATCTCGAGCCAACTACTAACACTACACATGTTTCATTATCATCACTAAGAAATACCTAAACCAGCATCTACTACTAATACTACACGTGTTTACTAAGAAATATCTAAACCAACATCTACACATGTTTCATAAATATACAACTACACATGTTTTATTATCATTACTACGACATATAGGAAAAGAATAAGCTATCGACCCGACCATTTGCACCAATCCAACGTCCAGCAGAGCATCGCCACCACCTAAATGGAGCCCTGGTCGTCCGATTTGTGCAAATGATCGGGTCGATAATATAAGAAATATTTTACATATTGATGGTTTTTTTATATGATTTGCTATTTTGTATATATTTTCTAATCACAAAATCGATTTTGTGCGAAACTCAAGGTAAAACAATATCAACCATTTTCAAATGGATCAATAATTATATTAATAAGATTAAAAGGTTATCAATAATTACATAGATATATTTACATATTTACTAGCACATTAACATAGTTTGTAGTTACAGTTTGTAGTTGGATCACGTTGATAGGGATCAAATGGTTAAGAAATAGTTATGGAATAGAAGACAGTTTGGAATTTTGGGTTCAATTATGAGTCATCTACAATGAGTTATCCATGCATTGCTACGATGTATCCATTCATCAGCTAGCTATGAGTCATTTTTATATTCCTTTTTATATTTGTTTATTTCGAATTTTGAACCCCTACCATAAATCAATGTGAACAGTACACTTGTCTCATCCTCATAGGTAGATGAAAAAACATAGGCAGTAATCCACCCCAAATCTCAAATAAAAACGTCTATGGATATATAACAACTATTTAATTTATGGTTGTTAAGCTCATAGTTGTTCCATCATTGGAGTTAAGCTAATAGTTAATTTAAAAGTTGATATAAAGCTGTTGCACTTAATATAACAGCTAGTGGTTATTTCTAGTCACTAAACCTTATGCACATTAACTCAACTCCCAATTGTCAATGGAATGAGCTGCACCTTACCATGCCACTAAGTGCAACTATCACAAGACTTTAGAATAATTTATTAGGAGTTTAGAAGAGTTTATTAGGAGTGCACCTTACCATGCCACTAAGTGCAACTATCACAAGACTTTCGAATAATTTATTAGGATTTTAGAAGACTTTATTAGGAGTTCTACTGTCACAGAAATTGCACATTACTTCAACTCCCAGATGTAAACCTTGTGCACATTAGCTTCATTTCTAACTATTAGATAGGGTTCCATTGTCACATGGATTACAAGTTTACATGCAATTAAGTTTTGTTATCACATAAGTTAATTTTTTCATTTTTATTTATTTATTTACAACTAACACAAAAGTATCACATTAGCTATTTTCCATTTTAATAATTACTAATTATAAAATTTGAAAAAAATCAATAAAATCAATATATACAATACATTTGCCACATTCTCATCCATAAATGAGAATTCTTAAAAGATAATCTACCAGTGATTCTAAAAATTCTATAATATGTAGGCCTTACCTAAAAATACATGGTGACCAACTGAAACTTTGCAACGATAACAATCTTTCCATTATAATGACTTCCGGATTTTCAAATCAATTTTGTACTAGACATGGATTGAAAGTTATATCTAGAACCAATAGATTTATATATTTTGCAAAGAATTGCATCATCAATTACTCAAGTATTCTATATTATGGTAGGTGTTTGGAATTTTTTAAATTACATTACATATATAAAGTTTAACTTTCGAGAAATATTCTCCAATGTACATGACGATATTATAAATTATTATTAGTAAGCCAATGAGTCAACTCTTGTCGTTTTTGTTGGAGAGTTCCTCATCCTTATAATATAAATATATTTCATTTCGTTGAAAAGGATTTAATGTAGGAGGAGTGTATTTTAAAGAGCAGTTTATTTGTTAGATATTTGGTTTTTGTAATGTTTATTTATTTATTATTAAGTAGTATTTAAATCATATTTTTTATTTTATAAATAAATCCAGTATCTTTTAAAATGTTAAAATTATGTTAAATTTAACAACTATCAGATTTTTTAAAATTAATCTAAACTTTCCATAAAACAAGTCAATTTTTTTTGAAAACATCTTACATTTACACTACTGCTTCAATATATCATACCTTTACGTTGACCCACTCCCCAAGTTACCTTCAGAATCGAGATAGCATGGGCGCAATCACCATGCTTACATCAATATTATCCAAAAGCAATATATCTTATTTAAAAAATACCCATTGTAATGGAGTCTAGTCTTTAGATTCCTTAGATATAAGGTATCCTTTCACTTATACCTCCTCTCATTATCTCTTTTAAATTAAAAAAATTCTCAATTAGGTATTTGAGGAATCTATTATTAATGAAATAATTAATATTTTAATTTTAATTTTGATCTTTGATAACATGTTATAATTTTGCTGTTCATGCTACTACGCAGTGGGTATATTTTAAGAGAAGCAGGAAACTGTTATAATTTTTATAATTTGTAGAAATTTTGTAAAGGGAAATATATGAAATTTTAGTGAAAACAAATATTTCAAGGTAGGGAAAAAATCTAATTGATTTCATGTCATTCATTCACAACTTATCTATTCAAACACAACTGGATTCATATCACCTTATAGATAAACTATATTTAATCAAAAAGTAATTTAACTTTACACACAATATCATTCATAACAACTTCAAACATATAGTATCTATTCAATCCCCTAGATACAAAATTATAAACCGGATATGTGTGTGTGTGTTTAATATATAAAAAAATACCCCTCCACACTTATATACTAGTTAATATATTGCTTTCACTTTTTATAGTATTAAATCCTCCAATATGTACTCATGCGATATTGTGTTGTCTACTTAGTGAATGAGTTACAAAATATTGGATATTGTGTTGTCTACTTAGTGAATGGGTTACACAATATTGGAAGATAAACTTGGATTGAAGGGGAAAGAAGATGAAATTGAGTCTGTTAATGTTAATGGGAATGGTAGTACTAAAACAGTTTTAATTAAACAAGAGGTAAAATAATTAAGAAGGGAAGTAGTTTTGAAGATACATGATCTACCTTAATTGTAAATAAACCTCATGAGAATAGAAGGAAAACTCTATTAAATAAATGAATAATAAGGGTACATGAGAGAACTCCATTTATAGGATTGAGGAGGCTCAACAAATAAGTAAGAATATCTAGTTAGTTGAGAGTTCCTACATAAGATTAGTTGGATGTATTGGAAAACACTAATGCCAACACCCCCCATAGAAAAACATAGGGAGAAATAAAAGAAAACAAATATGGGTCCCAACAACGAGGCTTGATAAGGTTTCCATGTACAAACTCTCATAACCAGAAAAATGTAAAAAAATCGATAAGATAAAAAATCCTCTCCAAAAGAGAGAAAATCATCAATGTTGAGCTAAAACTAGAGAAGATATCACAATGATGCAACGAATAACAAGAGAAAGAGACCCATTAGGCTAAAAGATCCAACAAAAAATATGAAGAAGAAATGATCCAAATAACCTCATGAACATGATTGAACTTTGAAGACATGGATAGGTTTCAGAGGAACATAAATGAAAAACATTGAAAACCACCAGATGAATGCTCCAAAGAAATAGGTGTTGGTTAGGAACCAAAACAAGGCTTCAAAAAAAGTGAACACTATCAACCATCAAACAAGCAATGATGCCCATGGGTATTAGAAAATTCAAACGAGAAGTATGGCTAAAACTCCGAAGAGAGACAAGAAAATCCACATTCTTAATGCCATCAAAGATACATGTACAAATCCAAGTATAAAATTTTGAACCATTGAGGCAGCAAGTATTGAATGCACACCAATGCACATTCCAAACTGTTGAGGCAATGAGTGCTTAAGTGATAAACACCCCAAAAATAAATTGATCCTTAATAACGAGTACTGACATAGAAGTATGGATGAGGTACTCATTTACAACCAAGAAAACATCATATGTTGAGTGTCCTTATGGATGCCAATCTACATCACTCGATTGCAAAGGTAACTAGTTGTTGCAATCGTCGAGTCAAAGTAGGAATCAGTAATTGATATGAGGCTCACTCTAAAGATGCTCAATATTGATCAAAATAGGTGAGGAAAACATAACCTAAGGAAGCATTGCATACCTTCCCCCCACAATGTTGAAGTGAGTGGAAAAGATGATGAAAATTCATGTCGCAGATGTTGGTGGAAGTATGGAGTACAAGTGAAGGGTGGAAAAGATGCAAAAAAACTAAGAAAGAAAGACTCCAAAGTCCTGGAAAGCTCAAAGACACTGCGAAACAAGGAAATATAGGGATACAAATGCCTGGTTATCAGGTTCTAAAACTATATGCAAAAGTGGCATAGAATCCACTACACAAAGGTGCAGGATGACAGGTACCATTAATCACCATTGATAATAATCCTCAATATGGGTATTGACAAACAAAGGAATTTTAGATACCCATTTACAATTGAGGAGCCATAATTTGATAAGAAAACAATTATCTCAAAGAACTGAATTTGGGTGACACACAACCAGTCATATGAAAGAGAGTGGAATGCTCTCTGCAATGCCTCAAATCATATGGAAAATGGAGAATTTTGTGTAGTTATAAGGAAAAAACCATGTCAATAACCTTTAAAATACAATAAATTGGAAAAACAAACCAATATGCCAAAAACCTCCAATGAGAAAAATATGGCGGGGATGGGAAATCTATGGGGGTTTTTAATACCCCATCCTCCAAGCTCTTTTAAGCTAGCCACAATTTTCCATTTGACTAGTGGGATGCCTTCAAACTGTTTGCCTTTTGTCCACAAAAAAGAGAAAAAATTCTTTCTAAGTTTGTGTAGGATCCCTTTGGGGATATATGCCATTGATGCACAGTAAATAGGGATACTCTGAATAACCTCTTTGAGAAGAACTAGTATTTTTCCTCTTGACATAAACCTATTTTTCCAACATCCTATATGTTCCTCTACCTTTTTATAAAACCAATGCCAGTCTTTAAAGGATTATGGATTTGGTTTTAGATTGAATACTAGATACCTAAAACCTTCTATTAGTGGTTTCAAAATATAGGGGCTTCTGCTACTAACCTGTTTTTCACTGTCTCTGGAATATAATTCTCAGAGAGAATGGATTTTTCCACATTTATTTGCATCCATGTGGCCTTCTTATATAATTCTAAAATATGTTCACTTTCTCTGATATTCTCTATAGATCCTTCCCCCGTCATTAATACATCATCCACAAACAATATATGAGACAGTTCTTCAGTTTCATAGACATTAATTATGGTGTAAGAACCTGAGCACTTAGCATGAAGAATTAATCTACTCGGAGCATTTTCTATCAATAGGAAAAGAAAAGGTGAAAGAGGGAACCCTTTTCTAATTCCTTTGGAAGGTATGAAGAAGCTGGAGGGAGATCCATTTATAAGCACCGCAAAGGAGGAAGAATATATAAAACCCATTATCTAGTTAATTGTATCCACTGTGACACCAATCTGTAATAAAAGCAATCTCAAGAAAGTACAGCTTACCCTGTCATAAGCTTTGGACAAATCTAATATGAGAAAAAATGCTTTGATTTTATTATTGTTAATGGAGTGGATTTCCTCCTAAGCCAAGGATACTGCATCATGGATTTGTCGATTGAAAATGAACTCGAATTGTTCTTTGGAAGAAATTTTGTCAGAATTGGATTTGACTATTATGTTATAATTTTGGTAATGATTTTGTATACAACGTTACAACACGAGATTGGTCTAAAGTCCTCAAAGGAAGGTGATTTTTATTTTTTAGGGGCTAGGGCTAGAAAGGTAGTATTAATCACTCCTAGCACCTTTCTTGATATGTGAGATTTATGTACTACCTTCAACATGTCATGTTTTAGTAATTCATAAAAAACTTGATAAAATTCAATTGTGAATCCATCAGGGCCTAGGCTCTTACCTTTTTGAAACAAGTGAACTATCTTTTCCATTTCCTCTTTTGTTACCTCATTCGCTAGATTCTTATTCATTTCATCACTTACCATGTTAGGAACATGGGGGATTCACGTTGTTGAGCAATATTTTATCACGTTCATTCAAAAAGAGGGGGTTTTTAATTATGAAAAATAAGGTCAATATATTGTAAGTATTTGGGGGCAGGGAGTAGGGTCTGGGGGGTTTATAGGTATTGCGGGGTGGGTATTAAAATATGTTCCTAGTAAAAGCAGGGAATATATTGTGAAAATAAGGTTTTTTTAATAAAAAATATGTATTGGAAGGGGGGATCAACAAAAGGATTTTTGTACGTAATTATCAATATCTAGTGAAATTAGGGGTATTGTTTAATATCCCATGAGGGTGATTCCATGAAGCTGGCTAATGCTTTTTTGCCAAATTTGGCGATGAAAACCTGATTTTTTACTCATGTGCTAGATAGAAGCCCTCGAAACGCATGTATTCCATGTGAATTTTGACTTGGAGTAAAAATAACAAATTGTAGAATATTATGTTGGCTTCCCAATGATATTTTTTTTTAAATATCCTAATGTCATTTAATGTGTGAAATGTCACATTTAATGAACTGTGTGACCTTAAAAATTTGAAGAAGTTAATAAGTGGCTCGTGTCCCACCCCAATAATTCAATCTTACATTAATAATATATATATATGAGCATGGTCTACACAAAATGCATCGTGGTATGCATATTTTTTTGTTAATTTATTTCACAATATACAATTATTTATTATTTTTCGAAAGTGACCACATCTAATTTCAGCATCATTTTATACACATGTGTGTCCATCCCATCTTTTTTTTCACTGTTTTCAAAAAATTAAAAACCAAAGATATACCCTTTTGAAGAGGATGCCTAGATATGTGGGTTGTGCATTTTTAAGAAATTTTTGAATGTGTATTTTTTAGCCTACGTATTTTTCTTTGACATGCTTCGAAGTTATTGTTAGGTTTTCTAAGTGTAAGTTTTATAACTAATTAAAAAAAACCATATGAATGCCAAAATGCATGCATGATACCTCAATGGACAGAGGAATCAATGATGCATCTATCAGTATGAAATTCACTTAGTTATGTGCCATGAATGGCAGGGTTTACACCCCTAGAAGACACAGAGAAACATTGATTTTCCTATAAGAGGGATAATTCTCTATTTTTCAAGCCCTGGATCAAGGTATGGAGCTCGATCGAGGTATTAAAATCCCTTGATCGAGGTCTAATAAACCCTTGATCAAGCTATCGTCACTAATACATTTGGTCGGATTTTTCCATGAAATATTTCCACGTTTTGAACATTCGTGGATTAATACTTCATTTTTTTTATCATGGGGGAAAAACCATGGAAATATCGACGTTTTTAATTTTAGAGGAACTATCGTCTCAATATCGACGATATATGAGTATATTTGCACACCCACCAAACCAATGCCAGCTTTCAATGCGTGGGTCAACTCATGCATTTTCGGCACATTTGCTATAGTTATGACAAGGTTATTGGTGATTGATTGAGCATGGATTGAGCCTGGATTTCTCTATCAACCATATCCAAAACTAGAGAGATCAGTCATACTCTACTTCTTCAATGGGTGACTAAACTGGAAAAAGAAGATCGACCAACCTTTAGAGGACAATATGGAACCTGCAGGAAACGACATGCCTTCACATTCCCTTGAAGAAGATGTTGTTGTCACAAATTTGGTTGGAATGCATGGAAATGAAATGCAGATCAATGGGAGGAATTTGTGAACAATGATATGGACCATTCACCAACGAGTGATGAAGACCTAATTCATGCCAAATATTCTTTTGATGGTAGATTTGTTTTTTATTTATTTGATAAAATGGTACATTTCAAAGAACAATCTACCTTGTGGGAGTATTCCTTCAAAGCTAGCGACGAATTGTGTAGAACTAAGGATGTCCAAATTCTTGATTCGGTACATCGTGTTACAGGTTTAGAGAAAAGAATTGTGGAAACTGGAAAAATAATTTGGCAGAAGGATCAGCTTATTAAGGATCAATGTTCTAAATTTATCGTAGTTCTAGCCGAATCGATTTCTGACCTTGACAGACTGAAAGACATGTATCACGCCCAAAAGAAAAAAGATGAGGAAACTATAGCGAGACTTGAAAATGAGATGAAAAACAGGTCTGAAGTTTTGAACATGCCACCACTGAAGACTATATTTGGTAAGGAAGCAAAAATTTAGTAAGAATTGAAGCAGGAAGAAACATTTATTGCAGGTTTGAAGGTTGAGTTTCAAAGGGAATTGAGAGAAATGATCATTAAACAACAAAATGAGACTGCAAAATATAAAGCAAGATTGGAAAAATTGAATAAAATAATTAAAAACAAAAATGAGTTGCTAAAAAAAAGAGAATTGAAAGGATTTCAGCAACTCTCGAGGCTAAATGTGTTGGAAGAGGAAAAAAATCTACAGTCAAGGGTAAATAAGTTTGAACACCAGAAGAATCAACAGTCAAGGGTAAATAGGTCTACACACCAGAAGAATCAATAGTCAAGGGTAAACAGGTCTGCACACCAAAAAAATCAACAGTCAAGGGTAAACAAGTTTGCACACTAGAAGAATCAATAGTCAAGGGTAAACAGGTCTGCACACAAGAAGAATCAACAGTAAAGGGTAGAAAGGTCAGCACAACAAAAGAGTCCAAAGTGGAGGGTAAAAAGGCCATCACACCAAAAAAATTTGGCAGTACAAAACTAGGTGATGTAACTATGGGGAGCTGACTCCAATTTTAGAAGTCCTTGCAACAATGAGAGAAGACCTTGAATGAAGCTGCTTCAACAATTAATCTTGTAGAGTTTACATTTGGCTCATTAGATCCAACATTGAATGAGAAGATAAAGGAGAAGGAGGCCAAAATTAGATACCTTCACCAAAAACTATTGGAGAAGGTAAACTTCACTACATTTGGGATGTGATAGTGAGACACAAGATTTGAAATCCCAAATTAAAGCTTTGCAGAATAAACCTGTGGCAGAAGCAATTTTGTATACTCCATCTGATAGCGATTTCAGGGCACAAGAGCTCGAGAAGGAGATATAATAGGTCAATAGAAAATTAAGTCTAGTTCAATCTCACCTGAAGTGGACAAAGGATGATCTTAAATGAAAGGATGATGAGTAGTCAAATCAGAAAAATAATAATGTAGAGATGTTGAAGAAATGCCTAGAAGAAAAATATAGATTTCATACAAAAGTGATAAATCTTGCAAACAAAGTGAAAGAGCAAGAAAAATAATTAAAACATATGGATGATGAAGCTTCTGGAGAATTGGAGGGTTCTGGAAAAGGAAAGAGAAGCTATATCGAATTTTCTTATTCTAGAAAGGAGGAATTTCAAAAACCTCCCAAGTAGCCTAGATTTCTAAAATAATATGGTGTACATTTGATGTCTATGTACATACTAATATTGTTGTAATATAAATTGTTAGTATTTCTTGGCAATGCATATATTTTGATATAGTTAATGTGTTTCTAATGTGTAATACAAGTGTAATGTGTAATCCATATGTGCATTTTTCGTATATCTAAGAGAGTTTAATGTGCAACCCATACTGAGAAGTGTGTATGAAACTACAAATGATGAAATATATTCTTCGTAATATATTCTACAAATGAATTGACATATGAAATATTCTTGAAATATATTCTACAAATGAATTGATAGATCATCATTTTTCATGCTATATTGAATAAATTGCGCTATAACATAGACATACCAACCTTTTCTACAAACTCTTGTACTCATTTTTGTAAATTGTAAGATCTATAGTAAAATCCAAGTCATCCAAAACAACAATTGATTGTATTTTCCAATTTTTCATGGCCAGAACTAAAAATGCACACCAATTCCAATCGAAGTACACTGTAGGTATGAAATTTGGAAGTTTGCATACAAAAACCTAATTAGACTAGTATAGTTTTAATTTCAGACATAAATTAAACTTCTATTGTGAAATAAGAATGCATCCAACATTTGAAATGAGAACATAACAACTGTAAATGTTGGTTTCTTGTTCACGAGCATCATAGTTTGGAAACCAATCTCATGGCTCTGCAAGTTTGTATTGTCTGTTTCTTTTTTATTATAATATAAATCATCATCATTCCTTGAAGAAATAAATAAATGAGAACATACCATATATAATACCTTTCGACGAAAAAAATAGAGATAATGCAAAAATATAACCAAATCGATACTCAAGAAAGTTTTAAAAGGGGCCCAAGAGCATTTTTTATTATATTATGCTTTTATTACAGAGCAGAGGGATAATTTACAGTTGAATCAGTAACATCAAACAACTCCTTCAATAATAACTGTCCCTACTACCTATTAAATTCTATTTATATACCTCAAGGGTCAGATTGACCATGTTACAAGTGGATTTCATTTGAGTCAAACTGAAATGTCAATTCACCACCAAGCCAACTCATCCTCTGCTATACTTTCCTAGCTTCGAACGAAGATACCAACTACTATGGAAGAAGGAAAACACAATAGTGCAACACAGGGGGGAAAACAGGGCTGAAGTGGACATGTTTCAACACCAGGGGTAGAAAGGGAGTAGAAGAGGAAGTTGCATTCGATTTATTTGGATGGGAGATGTGAGTAGAGAAGAATTATAACAGAGATGCACAGTGAATTAGAGGTATCTAAGGAGAAAGGGGAAATACCAATGAAAGAAGAAAATGGTAAGGAAGATAGAAATGCCACAGACAAATATGGCTTAGCAGAAAACAACATGCAATACCCATCTGGTGTGGAGAAATTAAAAGCTGGAATTGAAGAAATCAATCCTGCTATGCCACCGAGAGGGAATTCTTGGGTTGTTGAAGAGGGACAGGGTACTGAATCAGTGCAGGAAAGACTTCACTGAGTGATGGGAAAGTAATGTCAAACAAACATAAAAACAATAAGATGGAATGGAACTGCCAATGAAATTCATCGAACCTAGATGAGACTGTCTCCATATCTACCCATTTCACTCATACTATCAGTGAACTCAAATTTGCGCACATCTACGGCCATACTGGACAAAAGTTAACGAACATAGAGAATGGATTGAATAATGCATAGATTATTGATAACAATGGCCCCTATTTATCAATCTTACATAAGAAGCAACATGATTGGTAATTGATTGCAACTGTTAGGAAGAAGTCCATGGGGTCAGGCCAAATCTAGATATGTGTACTGTGTTGGCCCTTGGAATAACTGAAAGGTGGGAAAAAAGGTTAATCACAATGAAATGTTGAGTTCACGTCTGGGTGATGCAATCATTCTCAATGCCATTAGAATTCGACCCGATTCAGGTTCATCGAATCATATAATTTGATGGTTTGTTAAGTGACGTATTTGACACTCAGTTGAAAGTTCAGAATATGACAGGTAGGGAAAAGAGAAAACTGCCATTTACAGGTTTATACGATTATATGACATATTTTACACTCAATACATTCAGCACGTGTATGATAGGTTGAGGTATGCGAAAATGAAATCAGGCATGTGCGTGGATTTTACTGAAGCAAGTCAATTTTGGATTGCTTTACTCAATTGCATGCCCAACATGAAAAAACTGTGGTTTAGGGAAATTAGACCTATAAAAACATGCAAAAACTGCAAAAACTATTGTTTAGGGAAATTAGACCAAGACTAGGAGAAGATAAAAAGTTGTCCAAGTATGGAATTATTGGTAAAATATTCCTAACTGGCCTTAGGCAAATGACCACCACAACTAATAGGACGATGATAAAAATATTATGAGAGTGTATATCTCTAGATTCTTGTATGGTGCATCCAACCGTATAATCAACTGACCAAAAAGTCTTTCAATGCAAAGATATCAATCTGCCAAAAGTGTCTCTCAGCCATATTTGCACTGCTCCAGAAAAATGCCTACTGAGGAGAGAGAAAGAATCTCCAGAGATGAAAGTGGTCTTGATGGAGTCACCTTGTTGGCCTCTACCCATTGGGAATATCACTTGCCAATTTTGAAGGAAAAATGAAATGACCTTGGTGACCTAGGGTTTGAAGAGAATTGGTTAAGTGTTAGACAAAGAGTTTGAGAGACCACTTGGAAATGCTCGCAAAGAGGTCTTCCATTGATGATCAAAATAATCAGATGATATGGTATTGTTCATTGTTGAAATGGATATCTAGCCATGCTCTTGGTTTTTCTTATGGTGACTAGATAAGGAAAATATCAACCTTGCCTAATAGAAGAAAAATCTTATTTTGCATACTAAAGACAAAAAAAATGGCTAAGTGTTGTAAAGGGGCTAAGTGATTCCCGCAGTAAGGTTGGTTCCCACACTAAGGATGATGCATGCATGGCATGGCATGGCATATATGACGATGTGGCATGATGTTGAAATCATTGTTGCATTATGACATCGCTCTGGAGAAATACGACAAATTAGTGGAAATCAGGAAATTGGCTAAGTGTGGGAATATTGGTCCAAGTAGCCTTAAGAGGATGCCCGCCACAAATGGTTTTTTGAAGAAAATACCCGCACCACATGGGGATATTGTAGGCTGTTGTTTTTTCTACTCAACCATGGTCTCAGTTTTTCCAAAGAGACCCTAAAGAACAATTTATGGACCTGCCAAAACTGTGGTTTAGGGAAATTAGACCAAGCCTAGAAGAAGATAAAAAATTGTCCAAGAAATTATTGGTAAAATATGCCTAACCGGCCTTAGGGAAATGCCCACTACATCTCATAGGATGATGATAAAAATATTATGAGAGTGTAGATGTCTAGAGACTTGTATGGTGCATCCAACAATATCATTAGCCTAACCAAAAAGTCTTTCAGGAAGAAGATATCAATCTGCCAAAAGTGCCTCTTAGCCATATTTGCACTGCTCCATAAAAATACCCACCGAGGAGAGATAAAGAAGCTATAGAAGATGAAAGTGGTTTTTCTGGATTCACCTTGATGAACTATACCCATTGGGAATCTCACTTGCCAAGTTTGAAGGAAAAATGAAATCAGCTTGGTGACCTAGGGTTTGAAGATAACTGGTTAAGTGTTAGACAAAGTGTTTGAGAGACCACTTGGAAGCTCGCAAGGGGGTGTTCCATTGATGATAAAAATCATCAGATGATATGGTCCTGTTCATTGTTGAAATGGATATCTAGCCATGCTCTTGGTTTTTCTTATGGTGACCAGATAAGGAAAATATCAACCTGGCAAAATAGAAGATATATCTTATTTTGCATACTAAAGACAAAAAAAATGCCCGAGTGTTGTAAAGGGGTTAAGTGATGCCTGCATTAAGGTTGATTCCCACACTAAGGATGATGCACGCATGGCATGGCATGACATATATGACGATGTGGCATGAAGTTGAAATCATTGTTGCATTATGACATCGTTCTGGAGAAATACGACAAATTAGTGAAAATCAGGAAATTGGCTAAGTGCGGGAATATTGGTCCAAGTAGCCTTAAGAGGATACCTACCACAAATGGTTTTTTCAAGAAAATGCCTGCACCACATAGGGATATTGTAGGCTATTTTTTTTTCTACTCAACCATGGTCTCACTTTTTCCAAAGAGACCATGAAGAATCATTTATGGACCTGCCAAAACTATGGTTTAGAGAAATTAGACCAAGCCTAGGAGAAGATCAAAAATTGTCCAAGTATGGAATTATTGGTAAAATATGCGTAACTGGCCATAGGGAAATTCCCGACACAACTCATGGGATGATGATAAAAATATTATGAGAGTGTAGATCTCTAGAGACTTGTATGGTTCATCAAACCAGATAATTATCCTAACCAAAAAGTATTTCAGGAAGAAGATATCAATCTACCAAAAGTGCCTCTCAGCCATATTAGCACCGCTCTAGAAAAATGCCTGTCGAGGAGAGAGAAAGAAGCTACAGAAGATGAAATGTTTTTTTCTGGATTCACCTTGTTGAACTATACCCATTGGAAATCTCACTTTCCAATTTTGAAGGAACCATGAAATCATCTTGGTGACCTAGGGTTTGAAGAGAACTGGTTAAGTGTTAGACAAAGTGTTTGAGAGACCACTTGCAAATGCTCACAAATGGGTGTTCTATTGATGATAAAAATCATCAGATGATATGGTACTGTTCATTGTTGAAATGGATATCTAGCCATGCTCTTGGTTTTTCTTATGTTGACCAGATAAGGAAAATATCAACCTGCCAAAATAGAAGAAAAATCTTATTTTGCACACTAAAGACGGGAAAAATGGCCAAGTGTTGTAAAGGGGCTAAGTGATGCCTGCACTAAGGATGATGCACGCATGGCATGGCATGGCATATATGACGATGTGGCATGAAGTTGAAATCATTGTTGTATTATGACATCGTTCTGGAGAGATACGACAAATTACTCAAAATCTGGAAATGGGCTAAGTGCAGGAATATTGGTCCATGTAGCCTTAAGAGGATGCTCACCACAAATGGTTTGTTGAAGAAAATTCCTGCACCACATGGGGATATTGTAGGCTGCTGTTTTTTCTACTCAACCATGGTCTCAGTTTTTCCAAAGAGACCCTGAAGAATAATTTATGGACCTGCCAAAACTGTGGTTTAGGGAAATTAGACCAAGCCTAGGAGAAGATAAAAAATTGTCCAAGTATGGAATTATTGGTAAAATATGCCTAACTGGCATTAGGGAAATGCCCAACACAACTCATAGGATGGTGATAAAAATATTATGAGAGTGTAGATCTCTAGGGACTTGTATGGTTCATTCAACCATATAATTATCCTGACAAAAAAGTCTTTTAGGAAGAAGATATCAATTTGCCAAAAGTGCCTCTTAGCCATATTTGCAGTGCTCCAGAAAAATGCCAGCCAAGGAGAGAGAAAGAAGTTACAGAAGATGAAAGTGTTTTTTCTGAATTCACCTTATTGAACTATACCCATTGGGAATCTCACTTTCCAAGTTTGAAGGAAACATGAAATCACCTTGGTGACCTAGGGTTTGAAGAGAACTGGTTAAGTGTTAGACAAAGTGTTTGAGAGACCACTTGGAAATGCTCGCAAAGGGGTTTTCCATTGATGATATAAATCATCAGATGATATGGTCCTATTCATTGTTGAAATGGATATCTAGCCATGCTCTTGGTTTTTCTTATGGTGACCAGATAAGGAAAATATCAACCTGGAAAAATAGAAAAAAAATTATTATTTTGCACACTAAAGACATAAAAAATGGCTAAGTGTTGTAAAGGGGCTAAGTGATGCCTGCATTAAGGTTGACTCCCGCACTAAGTATGATGCCCGCATGGCATGGCGTGGAATAAATGACTATGTGGCATGAATTTGAAATCATTATTGCATTATGACATCGTTTTGGAGAAATATGGCAAATTAGTGAAAATCAGGAAATTGGCCAAGTGTGGGAATATTGGTCCAAGTATCCTTAAGAGGATGCCCACCACAAATGGTTTGTTGAAGAAAATGCCTGCACCACATGAGGATATTGTAGGATGTTGTTTTGTCTACTCAACCATGGTCTCAGTTTGTACAAAGAGACACTAAAGAAGAATTTATGGACCTGCCAAAATTGTGGTTTAGGGAAATTAGACCAAGCCTAGGAGAAGATCAAAAGTTGTCCAAGTATGAATTATTGGTAAAATCTTCCTAACAAGACTTAGGGAAATGCCTGCCACAACTCATGGGTTTATGATAAAAATATTATGAGAGTGTAGATATCTAGAAACTTGTATGGTGCATCCAACCATATAATTAGCCTGACCAAAACTTTCTTTCAAGAAGAATATATCAATCTTCCAGAAGTGCCTCTCAGCCATATTTTCACTACTCCAGAAAAATGCCTTCCTAGGAGAGATCAAGAAGCTACAGAACATGAAAGTGGTTTTTCTGTACTCACATTGTTGAACTATACCTATTGGGAATATTACTTGCCAAATTTGAAGGAAAAATGAAATTACCTTGGTGACCTAGGGTTTGAAGAGAACTGCTCAAGTGTTAGACAAAAATTTTGAGAGACCACTTTGAAATGACCGAAAAGGGGTGTTCCTTTGATGATAAAATTCATTAGATGATATGGTCCTTTTCATTGTTGAAATGGATATCTATCCATGCTCTTGGTTTTTCTTATGGTGGCCAAATAAGGAAAATATCAACCTATGAAAATAGAAGAAATTTTTTATTTTGCATACTAAAGACAAAGAAAAAATGGCTAAGTGTTTTAAAGGGAATAAGTGATCCTCGCATTAGGGTTGATGTCCGCACTAAGGATGATTCCCGCACTAAGGATGATGCTCGCATGGCATGGCATGGCATATATGATGATGTGAAAGGAAGATGAAATCATTGTTGCATTATGACATCATTCTAGAGAAATATGACAAATTAGTTAAAATCAGGAAATTGGCTAAGTTTGGGAATATTGGTCCAAGTAGCCTGGAAAATGTGGTTTAGGAAAATTAGACCGAGCCTAGGAGAAGATAAAAAATTGTCCAAGTATGGAATCATTGGTAAAATCTGCATAACTGGCGTTAGGGAAATGTTCGCCATAGCTCATCGGATGATGATAAAAATATTCTGAGAGTGTTGATCTCTAGAGTGTTATATGGTGAATCCAACCATATCTAGAAGGCTATAATAGGAGGTTTTTCAGATATTTTGAAGATAGTATAAAAGTATATTCACAATAACCCACATGCTAGGAAACATATATTATCATTTCAAACTTACAAATTTCATATATAATGAAAAAATTATTCGAAAAGAAAAACCAATTATAACAGAACAATAATATACCAGACATAATGAATGGAACAAATACATAATTCATATGCATTAAATAGTTGAATTCAACATATAGATTACACCTAACAGTATAAAATTTTATTAATAAATGTAAATATATCTAGCTTCAACCCCATGGTGTTATTTTCAACTTTTGACAATTGTACAGACTGTGGCATGCATTTCCTAAGCCTAGTTTTGAATATTTACACACTGTTTTTTACGTAACTCTTGAGAATTTCAGTCATTAATTTTGAAATTTTCCAAGATACTTGCAATTTTAGTCATTCATGTTCAATTTGACTTCTATGCATTCCTATCTTGCATTTTATGCTTATGGCTTGCATTTTACACTAGTGTCCATAATAGTAAAAAAATGTTAAAATTGCACATTTCATAGGTCAACTGTGAGCATACGAGGTTAGGTTATATAAAATTAACATAAGGATAGTCTTCTAAATATATCTAGCCGTCCAATTTCCAAAACCATTTACTATAAACATTTAATAGGAGGGTTTGGCTTGCATTTTTATTAATGTAGGTGGATATTTCATAAATACAAGACAACCATGTAGCGTTTTTGCACAACAGGAACTTTTTGAACAAAAATTGAAAAAAAAAATGTATAATAATGTGGAAAATAGTAAAACATACCATTTCCAACTAAAATCACTCAAAAGTACCCAATACTTAGGGCTGGGCGGGCATTTTTGTGATCTAGGTAAAATTGGGTTAAAAACACAAAAGTTGTCATTTTGTCAATTTAACTCTGGACAAATGAAACATAATTTAAAAAAATGGAAAGAGGCTTTTGTCAAAATTATGTCTATATTCAACCCCACAGCATTAGTTTCAACTTATGACAATTTTACGGACCGGGGCATGCATTTTCTTAAGCCCATTTTTGAATATTTACACACCATTTTTTACGAAACTTAGAATTTCAGTCATTTTTTTTGAATTTGGCCAAGATACTTGGAATTTTAGTCATTCATGTTCAATTTAACTGCTATGCATTCCTAGGTTGCATTTTTATGCTTATGGCTTTCATTTACACCAAGTGTCCATAACAGCCAAAAAAGGTTAAAATTGCACCTTTCATAGGTCGACTGTGAGCATACAAGGTTAGGTTATATATAATTAACACAAGGATAGTCTTCTCAATATTTCTAGCCATCCAATTTCCAAAAACATTTACTATAAACATTTAATAGGAGGGTTTGGTTTGAAAGTATATCAAAACATGTAGAGAAGAATATTACTCACTCTATCACTCTATTTTTTCCAGAATAGTTAGAATGCCAAATTTTTACTCTATTATTTACTCTTCCTTTCTTATTTTCAATAAGTATACTTAACATGCTAGAAAGTTAACTATATTGAAATTGAAAATGTATGTTGTGTATAGTTGACTTGAAACACATTTGTAATTTTTATTATAGTTTGGAAAAGTCAGAACACATTTGTAATTTTTATTATAGTTTGGAAAAGTCAGAACACATTTGTAATTTTTATTATAGTTTGCAAAAGTCAGAACACATTTGTAACTTTTATTATAGTTAGGAAAGGTCTAAACACATTTGTAATTTTTATTTTAGTTTGGAAAAGTCAGTGTGTTGGTATCCTGTGCGTGCATTCACATGCATCCGGTGCGTGCATCCACTTCATCCTTTCTGAGCATACCATCATCCTGCAAAATGGAAACAACAGCCTCATCTTCCATGCCATCAACTGAAACAAGGGGTTCTGAAGTTGCTAAGAGGTTCACTGTCAGAAAATTCGGATATAGCGTTGAGGCATGGAGTGACAGAACCAACTAGCCAGAAGGTATGCTAAATGTTTTGTTCAGAGCAGGAATGCATCGTTTTCTTTTCGGTAAGTTCAATTTCAACAATGAAGAGATAGATAATGCCATTTCTAGTTATGATGATGAGTCCAAGGAATTGATTATTTTTGGGAGGAGGGTTTTTTTGGACCCTGATTTGTTGTCAGGTGCAGCAAAAATTCCATGCAGGGGGGGGAGTAATGTTGACCACCAAGAAAACCCTCAAAGTAGAAAAGGGTGAGATGGAAAACAAAATATGTGGAAAAACGGTTAAGGTTGCCTAGAATGGTTTAAAGATGCAAGATGTTCCACCAAGACTGTACAAAACCTTAATTCAAATTGTACTTAGGACAATTATGAATCACCACAAGCAAGATATTTCAGGTGATTGTATGAAGTTGGTGATTCATTGTGTTGAAGACCTAGCCATAGATGTTCCTCATCTATTGGCAAAAAAATTGCATTTTGCACTGCAGGAGAGAAAAATGAAGAGAGTGAAGTTCAGTTACCGTGGCACACTACCAAAAATTATTGACTTATATCGACCCGGCACTGTAGAAGGAAGCAGATTTAAAAATACATATATTAAGAGGCCGAAACTAGATAAAATTAACTAGGAAGTTCCTCAACAATATGCAAAGGACAATGTACAAGTCCCTAAAGAGATTTTTGAGTACTGTATGGAAGGTATGGGAAGTGACCCTGAAGAATTTGATGCTATCTCAATTCTGGCCGGATTACATGCAGGCAGAGAAATAAATGTAAACGAGATGCATGATGTTGATTTTAATGAATAGGAGGAGCATAGTGATGAGGATATTTATGCTCATGCAGAAATGCCACTTGTTATATATACACCTCCACAATTGGGAGTTAAGCAAACTACCTCTCCAAAATATTTTTTTGATGGTAAAACTATTTTTAAGCTATTGTTCGATAAAATGTTGCATTTCAAAGAAGAAGCTGAATTTCATAGATTTTTTTTTTCCTATTGGTATCTTACCGCAGTACAGAGTGTAGAACTATGTAGGATTAAGAAGATGCAAATTCATGACCTCTTAAAGGTAGGCACTATTTTTCAATTCTATTTTTCAAAAATAAACAATTGCCAAAATCCTTTTTTTGAAGCCTTGTTAAAATTTTCACTATTTATAGGTAATTGCAAGGTTAGAAACGAAACACATGGATACTATGGAATATTCTATTAAAAATTTGCAAATGTTGTACCTCTTTAAGGTAGGAGGCATTTTTCAATGCTTTTTTCCAAAAAAAAAAGTTGCCAAATTCCATTTTTTGAAGCCTCCTAAAAAGTTTCTTTGTTTACAGAAAATTGCAATATTACAAGGATCCCTTGTGAAGACTGTGGACAGTTCGAGAAGGATAATAGTAGGCAAGGACTCTGTTCTTCAGTATTTGAATAAGGAACTAGAGAAAATTCAGGATGAATTTAGAAAGGAAAATGAGAAATGCAGAGAAGAATATATGGTTGTTCGGAAGATAGATGATGAAACCATAAAGAGACTGGAAAATGAACTGAAACACCAACCAAAGGTTTTGGACATTCCCCCTCTAAGGACTGTTATCGGCCAGGAAGAAATACTTACCGCTGAAGTGAACAAGTTAAACATAATAATTGAAATAATGAAGGCTGCCTTTCAAAACAGCCTTACTGAAGACTACAATAAACATCAACTTGAGATAAATGAATATAGAAAAAAAGAGGAAAAGATGAAAAACATAATTTCTAAGAAAGATGAAGAGTTGAAAGGGAAAATAGTTGAACTTAAAAATATTATTGCAGAACTACAAACCAGAGGAGTTGAAAAGTTAAAAGAATCTGCAATTGGTAAGGGACAAAGTAGGCATCTGATTTCTGGTGAAATTTATGATATGTCAACACACCAACAGGCTTTAATAAGGTATGAGAGTTCCTTGAAAAATAGAGAGAAGGAATTGGATGTAGATTTTAATGCAATACAAGCTCATGCAAAATTCAAAAGGGGTTACAAAGCTATCCTTCCTTCTTAAGAATTCGAGAGAAGTCCTTGATGGATGCTAGTGCAACAATGAATGCTGGAGCTGATCTCTCTGCGTGGTCAACCATAAAAGAAACATTGAAAAACAAGCTAGCCAAGAGGGATGATGAGATTAAAGAGCTTAGATTGAAAATACTGGAGGATAGAGAATCACAACATTTGGGATGTAAGTATGAGATAGAAGATCCGAAATCCCAAATTGCCACTCTGCAGAAGAAAAACATGCTTCAACGAGTAGCAATTGTGTATACTCCAGATAATAAAAAATTGAGAGAAAAAGAGTTGGAGACAGAGACAGAGCTGCTTAGTAAAAAATTAACCCAAGTTCAGTTTGAGTTGAAACGTGCAAATGATCGTCTTTAGCAAAAGTAAAAGGAACACGAAGAGAAAAATAAGAAGAATGTGGAATTGATGAAGAAGTACATCCAAGATAAAGATAGATTGAGAGAAATTTTTCACAATTGTACAATAAAAGTGAATGAATTAGAATGAAAATCAGAACTTGCACCTGTTGCAGCTTCTGAAGAACTAGAAGCTTCTAGACAAGCCAAGAGACTAAAATGTACAAATTTATCTTCTCTAGAAAAGGAGGACTTGCAGCTTAAACCTTCGAAGCAGCCCAGAACTATGGAATAACATTATTTATATATGTTGTGTATGTAAATACATTTCAAGTTTTAATACATAAATTTATATATGTGTGTGTGTGTGTATTTCTCAGCAATGTATATGTTTTCGATGCATTTAATGTGAATGGTAATTTTGAATTTAACTTTTCAATAAGTGTACATAACATGCGAAAAAGTTAACAATATCAAAATTGAAAACTTAACTTGTGTACTGTAGGCATATATATTTGAATTTGTAATAAATTAAAAGATTGATAGTGATTAGTGGATATGAGATGTCAGTAGCTTTGGTGACATAGGTAGATCCTAGCTGTTTGCTTGGAACTGTTGATATTATAGGGATATTATGGGGATGATGGACAGTGAGAACTCTCAAGTTGTTTATGAGAATTTTGATACTATGTATTGTTGTATTTATGTAAGTTTCTTTATCTCATGAAACTGAAATTCCAATTATGGAACAATGTCATACAATTCTACTCATGCAACCAAATTTCAGCGAATAACCCAAAGCTGTAATGCCTATAGAACTGGCCTAAAAAAGACAGAAATTTACAAAATATAAGCAAACATAGAAAACAATTGTAATTTATTACTGGAAAAAAAAACTAAATATTTAATATGCCTTCCATCATTTGTTACATTTCCAAAATTTGGTAACATAAATGTTAGCACAATAGAATAAATTTTCAGTACGGCAAGATCACTAGAAATGCTTATTGCAACATAAGTTTCTTTCACCATTTTGCATACAATGTTGCATTTCGATCATCTAGGACCTTTTTCTTTTTGGCTTGTCTCACACTTCTTATAATGACATCAGGTTTTATAGGATTCCCAACATCCATCTTTTGGATATCAACTACTGCCCCTTGAATTTCTTGTTTTTCACCACTCTGCCCTATACCATTTACCGAGGATGGAACACCCTTTTTATTATGAGTCATAGCCTCCATCATTGGCATGTCAATAGTAGTTGCTCCATGCATTTCTTGTAATTCATTGATTTCCCCTACTTCATTTCTTTAGGATGAAACACTGATTTTACAGTAATTTTCAGTCGCCATCATAGGTATTTCAACACCAGCCTCCCCATTCAATTCTCGTGTTTGATCAGTTTGCGCTGCCACTTTCCTCTTGGATGAAACACTTATATTTTTACCGTTATTTCTTGTTTGAACATTATTTTTGGCCTTGCGCCTTCCGAAGCGATGTGATTCACGAAAAGCCTCTTCAACATATTTGCTTATTGGCCTTGATCTTGGAAGATGATTACTGAACTGTGAGAACATATTAGTATTTAGTAGTTAAAAACAGATTATGAGTCCTCACACCATAAAATGAAAGCAGAATTAGAAACTATTTAAAATTAGGGCATACTTACTATTGGTGGTGCAATCAATGATTTCTTAGATTGTCTTACCCATGATTGAAGAAGACAATCTGAAGACATGGTTAGGTAGGCCGAAGACCAATATACAAGACCCCCATGTGCTTCGGTCATTTACTCTAACCCATAATTTAGGGCGGGCATCTTTATGAGGCTACTTAGCCATTTTTGCATCCACTGGTGAAAAACCCTGTTTTGGAAGGCATGTATCTTTCTCCTCAAGAAAGATTAAAGAAAAATGAAATCATGAATAGGTATCCAAACCAAATAGCTATATGATGGTACCATGGTGTGTGCATTCTTCTCAAACCATGAATTGTGGCGGGAATTCTCTTAAGGTTGCTGGGACCAATTTTGACTAAGGCTCGGCCTGGGACCAATTCCTCCTTAAATATATGTTGTAGTTTGGTGAGGCAAGTGACATGGTTGTATGCTCCATACAACACTCTAGAGACTCACATTCTCAAAAAAAAATTCACATCATCCTATGAGGCACGATGGGCATTTCCTGAGTGCCACTTGAGCAGATTTAACACCAAGTCCATACAGACAAATTTCTCAATTTGGTCTAAACTGCCTAAAACACCCTTTTGGAAGGTCCATAAATTTTTCTTCATCCACTTACAAGACAATATGAATACATGGTCAGGTAGGCCGAAGCCCAATCTACAAGACCCCCATGTGCCACGGGAATTTACTCCAACCCATAATTTAGGTCAGACATCTTTCTGAGGCTACTTAGCCATTTTTGCATCCACTGGTGAAAAACCCTGTTTTGGCAGGCCTGTATCTTTCTCCTCAAGAAAGATTAAAAAAAATCAAATCATTAATAGGTAGCCAAACCAAATAGCTATAGGATGGTACCATTGTGCAGGCATTCTTCTCAAACCATGAATTGTGGCAGGCATTCTCTTAAGGCTGCTGGGACCAATTTTGACTAAGGATGTTGGGACCAATTCTTCCTTAAATATATGCTATAGTTTGGTGATGCAAGTGACATGGTTGTATGCTCCATACAACACTCTAGAGACTCACATTCTCAATACATTTTTCACATCATCCTATGAGGCATCGTGGGCATTTCCTTAAGACCACTTGGGAATATTTAACACCAATTCCATACTTAGACAAATTTCTCAATTTGGTCTAATCTACCTAAAACACCCTTTTGGAAGGTCCATAAATTTTTCTTCATCCACTTCCAAGAAAATATAAATACATGGTCATGTAGGCTAAAGACCAATCTACAAGACCCCCATGTGCTGCGGGCATTTACTCTAACCCATAATTTAGGGCGGGCATCTTTGTGAGGCTACTTAGCCATTTTTGCATCCACTGGTGAAAAACCTTGTTTTGGCAGGCCTGTATCTTTCTCCTCAATAAAGATTAAAGAAAAATAAAATCATGAATAGGTAGCCAAAACAATTAGCTATAGGATGGTACCATGGTGTGGGAATTCTTCTCAAACCATGAATTGTGGCGAGCATTCTCTTAATGCTGCTGGGACCAATTTTGACCGCTTTTCTGGAAATTTTCCTCATGGAAGGGTGGATTTTGTATAGTTGGGTGGTCTCATTGTTTTTTGCATGGAAAACTTGGTGATTTCAGCATGGAAACTCAAGGTAAACTCTATTGTTGTAGTTTTTCTTCAACAATTTTTTACCTTGGATATTTTAAGGTTTGGTATAACTTGGGCATTTGCAGGTATGGTTGCTGCTAGAGCGACGGTTCATTCTTGTACACGGGGTAGTGTCTTAGCTATCTTGCTTCCACAACTACAGTTGGCTCAATTAAGTGTTTTTATTCTCCTTATGAGAATTGTAAATTGTAATGTGTAACCCTGAAATATTTTCTTTGGCTTTTGGCTTTTATGAATTTATCTATGAAAATGAGGGTTCTTGTTATGCATCCCAAAGTTATATTTTTCATCCTTACATCCATGTGATATACAGTGAGTAATGCTAATTGAATATATACATATCAACAAAAACCACAAGCCCCATTATCACGATAAATATTAGGGAAACTCAATGTATGAAAATGGAAACCACTTGTAGCTCAATAGGCAGTAAGCTAATTGGTGGCTAATTCATTGAAACTTAAGATTCAAAAGGTAATGGGAACCTACCCTTCAAATTTGATCCCTGGTGGGGAAGCTTTTTATAATGTCTCAGACCCCGAGGCTAATCCTCGAAATAGGATTTGAAACTGTTTACAGTCATAATCAAACATTAACAACTAGAGCGTAGTACTTCTGCCACGGTTTACATATCTTTAAACAAATATCATGGAGCAAATGCACGTGCTCGGTCTAGATGGAAACATGAAATTTATAGTTGTGAACTCGCAGGCATTGAAAACGACGTCTCAAGATGATTCTGGTGGCTCATTTCTGATTGGGCTTGACCACTTGTCCGTTTGTCGAGTCAACAACATGTCATTTCCCTTTGTGTCCGTTATGTGCTCGAAGGAACCTTTCTGCATGGGCTCAAATATAACAAAGGATTTTATATATATCCTTTCCATGCTCAGATTTCTTCACAGCTTCCCCCTTGCTTCTGTAAGAAACAAGCCTCTATAGTGGCTTGTCATTCAAGTACTCCTCACCACCTCATAAAAGGTTGGCGGTAGGGGTTCATGAAAGCTATGATGAAGACCTTGGGCCCTTGATGCTACAGTATGAGCATTCACTCCCACAGAAAATAGGTGCATCTCTCAAAGTGGTGTAAGATGTTTGTTCCCAGATGGTTGGTGCTTCCTTGGTGTGAAAAACTAAGGCGATAGATGAGCTTGGAATCAAACTCACCAACCAACAACACACCCAGACTAAGAAGATTCTTGAACCAGATTGCCATTGCAAACATATCAGAATCCTCATAACCTCTTGGCATAATGATACCGTGAGTTTTCTTCTACACTAGCTCATCGTATGCACCTTAATGGCTCTGAAAGGTGGTGTTTATATAGGATTGGAAAACTAGACAAGGGGATGACCTGTCAGCATTTTCGCACATTTCATCATTGAGTAGCCTGGTCGACCATACGCTTCAAGGAATATGGACTGGACATGTTCTGGTCCTTTCGTTCCTGTGACGACGATACCAGAACCATTCTTTCAATGGGTTTCCCCTGCTACGTGTGGAGATCAGATTCGTTGTTCCACTTCTTAGATTTTCATGATATCTTTCTAATTTCGCATGCTAGCCATATGATGAGTATCTATTTTTGGGCGAGATTGTGCTACCGCGAGGATGATTTATCCTGTGTGTGTATCACAAATGGCGTCGGGGAAATAAATTAACTGCCGGGAAGGTAGATCATACGTGAGGGCGTCTTCTCCACTTAGATTTTTTGATAGTTTTTTTATGTTGCATAACCCTCGCGTTTCTCCATGCACTCAGTACTATAGATATATTCATCTTTGCAATCTAAGCCCTCGATACACCAAATATTCATACCCAAAACTCAACACTATCAACCTGCACAACTTGATTTGGGGAGATCAATATCAACCGTCGATCTCTAAACTACCGCTCAACCTTGAGAACTTTAACATTCTGCTAAACCATTTTCATCTGAACGAGTGAGCAACTTTTGATCACGAAATGCTTCTCACTCGTTGATCTACCCAACATCTTGTTCTGACCATAGATCTTCGCAGCCCCTACCACTTTCTGCGGATCGAATTTGTAACGTTCTCTGCGCTGGTTCAATCCGCGGAATTGTTTGAGACCGCAGATCTATCTCCGCCTTCATCTCAACCATCCGATTTTCTCGCTGATTAACCCTTTTCGTGATTTGAAAATTTTTCTCCCTCTGAGCAAGTTCATCGCATGAAATTATTTAGGGCCATTGATCTCACCTTGTGTCGATCTCGACCCTCCAACATTACACCTATTTAAAGGACTCCACAAATCTCAAAATTAAATCCTTCCTCGCATCTCCACTCCACGGAATCGCTTTCCGTCGTCGATCTTCACCATCCTGAATCTGAACCATTGAAGTTTTACACACTTTACCCTTATTCAGCTGCTGCATGTTTCAATATACAGAAAGACCTATCACCGTAGATCAAAACCCACTCTCCATCCGACAGCTCCATGGTGGAAAAACTTGCTAACCAGTTAACCTGAAAGGCGCTCCCGCAAAATTCCTGAAATAAGATCATTTTCAAACCTTTGGGAAGGAGACATAGATGAACATAAATCAACATTCAATGATGTTGATGAAGATGATAATGGTGATGGTGGTGGTGATGAAGATGATGAACATGATGAAGGTGATGATGAGGGCCATGATGAAAATGATGACGATGACGATGATGAAGATGTTTATTAGGAAGAGGGAGATGACGACGGCGATGATGATGATGATGATGATGACAATGACAACGACGGTGACGATGATGATGATGATGACGATGACGATGACGATGATGATGACGATGACAATGATGATGATGATGATGATGATGACGACAATGACTAGGATGAGGATGATGATGATGATGATGAAGGTGATGATGATGACGATGATGATGATGATGATGATGATGATGAGCATGAGGATGAGGATAAGCATGATGAGGATGATGATGATGAATATGATGATGATGATGATGATGATGAAGATGATGATGATGAAGATGATGATGATGGTGGTGGTGGTGATGAAGATGATTAAGATGATGAAGATGATGATGAGGGTGATGATGAAAATGATGATGAAGATGTTGATTAGGAAGAGGGAGATGACGACGACGATGATGATGATGATGATGTTGATGAATAAGATGATGATGAAGATAATGATGGTGGTGGTGATGATGATGACAACAGTGATGATGATGATGATGAGGGTGAGGATGAGGATGATGATGAGAAGGATGAGGATGATGATGATGAATAGGATGAGGATGATGAAGATGATGATCATGATTACCATGACTATCATAATGATGATTAGGATGATAATGATGATGATGATGATGATGATGATGATGATGATCAAGATGAAGATGATCATCATTGTGATGGTGATGATGATGAATATGCTGATGAAGATGACAATGATGATGATGAAGATGTGATGACAAGATCTTTACCTTGGTCTTCACTAAATTGTTCTGAGCTTCTCCAACATTATAATAGAATGGTTATGAGTGATTATTCACTCCTATAAAGAATGCACTTTATGGAACTACCAAACTACTCAGTTTGGATCTTCATCTTTTAAGACATCAGACTAGGTCCATAAGTCTTGATTCTTCATGTGCACAAATATAAGAACAAGAGGCTTCATAGGGCCCAATAAGTTGTATTTTTTTTTACTACTTCCTCGAATCATATTCAATTGTCAGATTAGTCCTTGGAATGGGTGTTAGGAGCAATCCTTAATTTTTCACTCAACTGGCTGCACCCTCTATCATGTAGACGCCTTCATTCACTGAGCTCCCCCTAAAATTGCGATGATGAAGATGATGATGACGAATATGATGATGATGATGAAGATGATAATGAAAATGATGATGATGATGATGATGATGAAGATGATGATAATGATAATGGAGATGCTGATGAATTGGATGACGATGATGTTGATGATGAATATGATGATGAAGATGAAGATGTTGATGATGATGACGATGAATATGATGATGATGATCAAGATGATGATGGTGATAACAAAGACGTTGATGATGAAGATGATGATTATGATGATGATGATAAGGAAGATGACCATGATGAAGAAGATCATGATGACGATGATGATTATGAAGATGGTGATGATGCTATTGATGAAGACAACAAATTAGACGATGGTGATGATGATGAAAAGGATGATGACAAGAATAATGATGATGATGACCATCATCATTGTTGTCACCATCACCATCATCTTTGTCGTCTTCATTGTGTTGAGGCCTGGAAATTCGCAGGCAACAACAGCAAGGGATTCTCCCCAGTCAACGTTCCCAACTAGCCCGTGACTGTTTGGTGTAGGGAATCCATCCGGTTTGTGGTCCAGCTACTGTAGGTCAAGTAATAAAAACAAAAGGGTTTTACCAGTTGCAGCCCAGTCCACTGTGTATATTTTTGTATTTTGAATTTAAGTATGATATGCAAGTGCCTATCTGAGATGCAGATTGATGAAGAATGTGAGGAGTGGTCCCAATGTGATGCGTAGGTTCTTACCTCTCGTCTTAGACTCTCTCACATCTAAATCACACACAACTGAAAAACAATACTAACTAAGTTGTCCTTAGGGAGCAAGATTATCAATTCATGAGTAATGTAATACTGTTCATATGTTAAGATAAATCATAGATAGTTGTTCTTATAATCAAAACACATAAACATCAATAAAGATATGCACAACAAGATAGCTCGTCATCTGTTAAAACATTCATTACCCATAGTGGAAATTATCACAGAATAAACCAAAGAACATTCAAATAAGAATATAGGTTCAGAAAGTTAGAATGATCTCACAGTTAATGAACACAGCTGAAAAATAAATAGTTCCCCTTCAACATTATTCATTTCATCACATTTGAACATTCCACACAACACTTTCTCCAACAGGCAAAATTGTAATTTTATTATTGCAAAACGAAATAGTTCCTCTTACAACAAGTAGTTCACAAGTTTCTCTGGGAAAAAGCCCCTTCTCTTTCTCTCTTTTTCCATTTATACAAGAACCAGCCCAACCCTTTGGTTGCCTCACAAACGTTTCAATCTCCGGTCTTGTCGTTTTGCGAATGCTCATGATTCAATGTTACGTTTCAAATAAAGATTTTTATAAAAAATGGGCATAGCTAGGTAACTGCTGAAATGCCTAATCCTGAGCCTTTTCTCTCTAATGATTATGCTCTACCATTCCTCGATACCTCTTCAAACCCTTATAATTTTCTTCCTCGAGCAATGACTCTGCCTCCTTATGCTTTAACATGCTTTGTCCTCCAACTGCACTTTCGTCGCCGCAATAATCTTCGAAGGGATCTGAAAAAAAATTGCCATGTCTGTATATGATCAAACGAGAATTCATCATTTATTCTGACTATATTTAACAAACATAAACCATAATATTAATAAAGTGAGTACTAAATAAGAGAAAATCGGAGCTAGGTTCTTATGTGCAAACTCCACCTAAACAAGGCACACATGTCTCTTATGAAACAAAAACGATCTCATAACAATCGATGGGAAAGCGATTAAGAAACGGGCATAAAAAACCCCCATCGGAAAATCCGAACACTTGACATCGGTTCATTAGCGGGCTATGCAGCCGCAACGGCAGATATCCTACAATCTGGGGGTTCCAGCGCACAGACCAAAATTGGTGTGATAAAACGTCAGGTGTCAGATCCTCTATAGGCATCAGATAGTTAGTGAGCTACACAGCCACAACGATGGGAGTTAAAAGGTCAAGAAAACCTACAGACCAGTCAACATCGCAAAAACAAAAAACAGGACATCGACGAAAGGACAAATAGTCCGACGGGCAATTAGTCTATTATGGGGCCGCAACGATGGATCTCAATCAGCCTTCGACTCCCGATCCAAGTCAAAACACTTTTCAAAAAATCACAAAGCAAGGTCTTTTTCAAAATAGAACCCGGGTTCAGCGAAAGACTTTAATTATCGGCACCACGTCTAACTAACCTCCGAAAGAATGGCAACTGAAAAACCCATTTTAAACTTAAAAGATAAACAATCGTAAAAACCGGTTGATCCTTATAGTCCACAACATGCACAGACCCAAACGAAATCCCGAATAGCAAGAAAAACTAGCCTCAAACAATCCAAACATGTAGCAGAGTAGGAACAAATGGCCTTCAATAAGGAGGGTCCAAAATTTTAGAAATTTGGAAAAAGTTGCAGCTGCAACAATTGGCGGCTCACTGGTGAACCCTTATCTCTGAATAAACTCCCCCTTAAGAACCAGACTATCTAGTAATAAAAACGACATGCTGAATTCTTCTAGATGTCTGGATTCCCAAAATGTCGAATGTGCTTGTAATCATTAATGATAGTCCATTTTTGGAAATGGGAACACCAAAATATTCAAAGTCCGGATAACTCTTATGAGGCCGAGTAGATGAGTTTTATTTTACCTCTGTCTTTGGGTAGTTTCTACCATTGGACACCACCGGATCGTAACATATGGTAAACAGAAATATTCATTTGTTCCTCATTCCCATGCCAATTTGCACTTTTGTGCCTTTTGAACTTTTGTTCTTTTGAGTCCTCCATATGCCTTTCTTTCTGAATTTTATTCAGGCTTTCTATCCATAGTGTCCTTTTGTGTGAGAGATGTATTTTCTTTCAGCTCACGGATGGAGAAGAACTTTTGGCAATTTGGTATTCACGTTTTTGATACTTTGCTTTGATAAGTATTGCTTCTTTTAGGAGTTTTGACTCTTCAGCCTCTTAGATTTCAATTCTTGGCATGGGATCATTTAGATATAACATACTGTTTACCCTACTCCCCTTTCCATGGGTCTTTTGCTGTCACCTCCTAAGACGTTTTACATGTGAAATGGATGGAGCCTCGCAATAGTATTCCAGACCTTTTGATTTTGAGTTATTTCAGGGATTACACTTGACCTCAATGTGTTCATAGACATTTAGGAAAACCACTTACTAGAAGAAATTCCATCATATTCAAACAATAAGGCATAGTCTAATGCCCAATGAATCTCAGTTTATCAAGGTTTTTGATGCTCTCCATGCAACCAAAAGTTTGCTTCTTTTATTGGAATCAGAAGAAAACTAAACTGAACAAAAGGAAAAGAATGAATCAAAATGGAAAAAGAAGTCAATTATTTATGTACAAAACAGAACAAAATAAATCAAAATCAAGAAAAATAAGGTTTAAGGACTAAAGCATTTACTAGTAAGTTCTCTTCCCATCCCTGTAAATCTTGCAACTTATAGGTTGAGGGGCCAATCTTTGCCACAATCTGGAAAGGGCCTACCCATAACTATTGAAACTTCGTGTGCTTTCCCTTCTCATCATGAGGGTGATCCCACTTAAGAACCAAATCTCCCACTTCAAATTCTTTTGTCCCAGCTTTGTGCTTATCAAACCACCTCTTCACTACCTCCTGTTGTTGTTTAAAACATTCTCTGGCCTTTGATCTATATTCCTCCACCTTCAAAAGATTATGTATCCTCATCTACAAGACTTCATTATCTGATCCTCTTGATTCTTGAGCTATTATGGAAGAGGGTAGCATGATATTGGGGGGTAGAATGGCCTCTTTTCCATAAACAAGGGTATATGGGGACACACTTAACGAAGTCTTGGGGGTGACCCTATCATCCCAAAGAGCATTTGGTAATGCTGAATGCCAACTTCTCTGGTTTTCTATCATAGTATTTTTTAAGATTCTAATCAGATTCTTGTTCGAAGATTCAACCAAACCATTTCCTTGTGGATAATAATTTGCAAAGTAATGTAGCTTAATTCCTTTTTTATGAGCAAATGCAGTTAATCTTATAGAGGAAAAATAAGTAGCATTATCAAAAACTAGATAAATTTGAACTCCAAACCTCATCATAATATGATCTTGCAAGAAGTCCATGACTGCATCTTCATTCACTTTACGCAACGAAATGGATTCAATCCAAGGAGTGAAGTAATCGGTTGCCGTCAGAATATACTTGTGTTGCAAGGAAGAATTTGGATTTATCTCTCCAATGATATCCATCCCCCACTGCTCAAAGGGTTATGTTATCATCACAGGCTTTAATGGTCCTACTACTTTAACTTGTCTTCCTCCACACCTTTGATAGATGTCACACTTTCTGACATGGGCATGTGCATCTTTGAACAGTGTGGGACAATAGTATCTGGCTCTGAGAATTTTATGGGCTGTTGTATCTCCGGAGAAATGTCCTCCAATAGGCCCATCATGTAAGTCTATCATGACCTTCTTCGCATCTTCTTTCTCTAAGCATCTAAGAAGAACTCCATCATAATTCTTTCTGAATAATATTCCTTCAACAATCTGATATGAGGCTGATTTAAGACGCAGTGCTCTTCTTTGCTTAGAATTCCAATGTTCCGGTAACAATCCCACCTGAAGGTAATGCACAAGGTCTTGATACCAGGAGTCTGGAGCTGTGAAAATAGGACATACATCCATCAAATGTAACTTAGCTTTGTTTTCCCAGTTATTTTCTTCATTGTCTTTACTTTTAGTCATTAGTTTGCACAATACCTGTCCTTTAACTATGGAGGCTGGCTTGAATTTGAGGTCATACTCCTGTAGGAAAAGAGACCTCACAGCTGGGTGTGGAACTATTACCTTTCTCCGGTTCTTAAGTATATATGGTCTGAATTGTTTTACCGCTTGGAACACTACGTAAGCTTGTTTATCCGCAGTTGGGTAATTCAGTTCGGGCCCTTACAGACTAGTGATCATAAATGATATGGGGAACTCATCTCCCCCATCTTCTTTTTGGGTAAGCACCACTACTAGTGAATCGTCAAATGCGAAAGTGTACAAAATAAAATCTTTCTCAAAATCCAAACTTTTGAGGGAGGGTGCGTGCGCAACAGTTGTCTTTATTTTACTAAATGCATTATTTTCTACATCAGTCCACTTGAATTGTACACTTTTCTTTACCATTTACTGCAAAGGTTTAACAATTTGAGCGAAATCTGGCACAAACCTTCGCAAGAAATTTATTGTCCCCATAAATGATTGCATGCCCTTTTTATTATGGGGTAGGGGAGTCTGTTCGATAGCTTTGATCCTCTCTAGGTCTATGGAGATCCCCTTCTTAGAAAATACACACTTCTTGGGGTTTAATGAGATACCATATTTTCGGCAGCGTTCAAAAATATGTTTTAGATGGAATGCGTGTTCCTCCCTTTTCTTTGAGAATATTGTGATGTCATCGAGGTATACTATAGCACTGTAGCTAATCAAACCACAGAAAGCTATGTCCATAGCCCTCTAGAATGTAGCTCCAGCGTTTATGAGTCCAAAGGGCATCCTTCTATAAGCAAAAGTCCCCCATCTGGTTCTCAATGTAGTTTTCAGTCTGTCTTCTTCATCCACTAACACTTGATTGTAGCCAGAGAATCCATCTAATAAACAAAATAATTCAGAACCCGAAACTATTTGCAATATCTGTTCCATGGGTGGGACATGATAATTGTCTTTATTCGAAGTGCGATTTAGGTTTCTGAAATCCACACATAGTCTAATTTCTCCATATTTCTTTCTTACTGGTACCAGATTTGAAACCCATTCTGAGTGTCTAAATTTGAAAATGATTTTAGCATCCAACAACTTCTTTACTTCATTTTGAATCAGAGGCTCTAATTTTGGACGCATTTTCCTTAAAGGCTGCTGATAAGGCTTGACTCCAGATCTGATGGGAATAACATGCTAAATAATATTGGTGTCATATGTCTTCATATCTTCATACGTCCAGGAAAAAACATCTTTGTATTGTTTGAACAAATTGATGAACTTATTCCTTTCACCTGGAGAGCAACACTTCCCCAAATTCACATATTTAGGCTCAATTTCAGTCCCCAAATTAATCAACTCCAACTGTAGAGATGAGCTATGAGTCTTCACATTCACTGGCCTTCTGAATTTCTCGTTTAGATCAAACATTCGCTCTAAAGTCCTAACTCATTTGGGAATAAAATTGTCGAATTTTAGCTCGGCTTGATGTTCTTCATCATCAATAATTGCCCCTTTGAAGGTCTCGTCATTTGTCAAGCATTCTAGAATATGTTGATCATCATCAAAAACTCATAGATTGGTAATCATATCTGGAACCGAGGGCTTGAAAAGTAATTCAATAGAACACCGGTTATTAGAGGGCACAAGCCTTGCGGCTGAGGTGGCCAATAAGTCAGCTGCTACATTCTTAAGTCTCAGAATCGATACAATATTAAATGCATGAAAATATTTAAGCAAATCCCATACTTCACTTTGATGATCTTTTAAATGAGGGGAAATGCAATGTATTTGATTTTGAATATGTTTTACAATTATTTCAGAATCCCCATACACTTTCATATTTTTTACCTTTAATTTGATTACTTTTCTTAGTCCTTGAACTAGTGCTTCATATTTGGCTGTGTTATTGGTGCATTCAAACTCTAACCTACATGAAAGAAAATGTTTATTTTTCTTAGGATCAATCAGGACATAGCCGGCCCCCGACCCTTCCAAAGTTTTAAACCCATCAAAGAAAAGCGTCCAAAAATCGCCTATCACTACTGTGCGTGAATCAACATCTACATTTACAGCTAAATCTACTATTTTACAATCAATTTCATCAGCCTATGAAAACCAAAGGAGATCAGGCTAAGCATCTGATGTATCGCTGGCTTCTTCCGCTTGATAGTTTCTCGGTTCTAGCTCAATAAAGTAATTTCCCAAAATATAATTCATTGGTTCATTTTTACCTTCGAACTGAGTAACATTGTGTTTCATGTGAGGCTCTCTTAAAACTTTAATTTGATTGGGGCTTCCTTTATAAGGTAGCCACAGATGTGACCAGTCCGAGCAAAATATCCACTCATCTTTGTTGACCAATCTCTTCTCAAAACAAGTCCATAAGCTTCAGGTATGTCAACTACCACAATATCAATGAATTGACATACCTTATCATTTGAAGATAAGCGAATGAGAACATCCTCCATTTCCCCAATTACCTTCACATTCGTTCTATCCAACTGAATAACCCTCCAGGTAGATGGTTTAGGTTGTCCATTTATCCTTTTGCAGACCGACAACGGCATAACATTGACTGATGCCCCTGAGTCTACTAGACAGTTGTGCATGTTGTGGTTGAAAATTTCAAAAGTAAGGAGAAAAGGTGGAGTCTTGCATTTAGGCTTACCTCCCACACTTGCTTCACCAATCTCTTCTTCTTGGGGCTGATTATCAGTGGGAAGCTTCTCCTTTGATAATTCAAGTGCTTTCAATAAATTTTCTTTCTACTACGGCACATTACACATCTCAAATAATGAGATGTTTTCCCTTACCTTTTTTATATCTTCCACAATGTCATAATCCATCTTATGTCTGTGAGATTCGCTTTAACATTATTTATCTTTTCTTCAATGGGAATAGTAGGCATGTTGATCTGTCTAGGGTTTTGACTTGTGATGGTAAATTCCGGAATTTTATTAGCTGCAGTGTTTTTTTGAAATTTCTTAACATTCTTTTGAAGTTTCTTAATCTTTGGGAGCATAAGACTGTTTCCCTTAATCAACCCCTAGCTTCTCAGTGTTACATTTGTTTCCAAGAGATCTTCATATCTCAGATCCTTTTCTTCCTCGGTATCAAACAACGATACACAGTCCCATAAAACCATGGCCTCATCCTCTTGTTTTTTTGTTGATTTATTGTTGTCTTTTCCTTCTTCATCATTATCCTCGGTTAATTTGGAATCCAACAACTGATTCATTACCAATGTCATTGAATTTATCCATTGAGGACCATTCTTTTCAGAGTGAGTTTGTTGGTGAAAAGTGCAAAATTTATCCATCCCCACCTCCGTTAAGTTCATAGATGCAGGGCTGTGCGGAGGGGTTTGGGATTGATTGTTATCTTCCCTTTTCTTGTAATAAGGCTTATAAAACTTATGGGTTTCCTTTTCCTTTTCCAAGTCTATTATTCTATTAGAGAGCTTCTGCATCATCTTTGCCATTCCTTCGAAATCTAGTGATTGCTCCTCTTTAGTCTTAGTAAACAACAAAGCTTTCCTCCCAACATTTTTTTCTCCTGACTGCTCAGGATAATCTTTGATGCTTTCCTTTTCAGCCTCTACTCTCACTGCTTCTTCATAAGTCTCTGCTAGCGTAGGTTTGGCTTTCATTTTGGCAAACATGGCCAAATCAGGCCCTAGAGCTGAAGTATAATACTCAATTAGGACTTTATCCAAGGGTTTGTCAGCTTCAGAAAAATTCTTAAGATAGGCTGTAAATCTTTGGGTAAAACTATGCACCTTCTCTTTTCTTTCTTTCTTTCTCTAAGGCGCACAGTCCTTTCATGAGAGCCGCATGAGTTTTTTGGGTTGCATACTTACTCCTGGAGATCCTTTCAAAGGTATCCCAGTCTGGAATACAGTTTGCAGGAAAACCAAAATACCATGATGCAGCTGCTCCTTTCAGGGTATGCGAAAAAAGTCTACAAACTACATCCTCATGTTCCCCGACCCTCAATCCTTCTATTGCCAAATAGAAACTTTGCAAATGGTCATCTACTAACATCTTCTCATTTGGATCAAACTTGGGCAGCATCTTTTCAAAATCTTGAGGTAGGTCATGCAACGGAGGTGTTAAGTTCAAGGATGATCTAGCTTTCCAAGCCGGTGGTGGATTTGGTGGGTTAAGTGGCTGGTTGGCATTAACACCTACCATGAGTTTGGGTGGAGAGTGAGGAGGTGAAGGAACAGGAGTCCATACAGGAGAACAATAAGGTGTGTTTGGGCCCACTTGATTCAAAGGTTGAATAACCTCCTATAAGGCTACTTCTACCAACTCTTCCAAATCTCCAACCAACACCGAATCTTTCAATATGGGATGATCTTTCTTCTTGTATTCTCTTCGGGGTAAATCAGGGATAATGGGTAATCCTCCAATACTCTTTACATAGGCTCGTGTGTGTCTTCTCATATCATTTACTACTTGGTTGTCCATAGAAAACAAATGTTGTCTATTTTCTTCAGTATTTGGATTAGGAAATAAATTGCTTTCAAAACTATCACTGGTGGAGTTATTTCGAGGAAATAGATTTCCCCAGCCAGCCATGCACTGGTGGCCCTTCTTCTAGCACCAGAAACTATTGAGGCCTGGAAATTCGCAGGCAACAACAGCAAGGGATTCTCCCCATTAAACGTTCCCAACTAGCCCGTGACTGTTTGGTGTAGGGAATCCATCCAGTTTGCAGTCCGACTAGTGTAGGTCAAGTAACAAAAACAAAAGGGTTTTACTGGTTGCGGCCGGGTCCACCGTGTATATTTTTGTATTTTGAATTTAAGTATGATATGCAAGTGCCTATCTAAGATGCATATTGATGAAGAATGCGAGGAGTGGTCACAATGTGATGCGCAGGTTCTTACCTCTCGTCTTAGACTCTCTCGCATCTAAATCACACACAACCGAAAAACAATACTAACTAAGATGTCCCTAGGGAGCAAGATTATCAATTCATGAGTAATGTAATACTATTCATATGTTAAGATAAATCACAGATAGTTGTTCTGAGAATCAAAACACATAAACATGAGTAAATATATGCACAACAAGATAGCTCGTCATATGTTAAAACATTCATTACCCATAGTGGAAATTATCATAGAATAAACCAGAGAACATTCAAATAAGAACATAGGTTCAGAAAGTTAGAACGATATCACAATTAATGAACACAGCTGAAAATGAAATAGTTCCCCTTCAACATTGTTCATTTCATCACATTTGAACATTCCACACAACACTTTCTCCAACAGGCAAATTTGTAATTTTATTATTGCAAAACGAAATAGTTCCTCTTACAACAAGTAGTTCACAAGTTTCTCCGGGAAAAAGCCCCTTCTCTTTCTCTCTTTTTCCATTTATACAAGAACCAGCCCAACCTTTCGGTTGCCTCACAAACGTTTCAATCTCCAATTTTGTCATTTTGCGAATTATCATGATTCAATGTTACGTTTCAAATAAAGATTTTTATAAAAAACAGGCATAGCTAGGTAACTGTTGGAATGCCCAAGCTTGAGCCTTTTCTCTCTAATGATTACGCTCTACCATTCCTCGGTCCCTCTTCAAACCCTTATAATTTTCTTCCTCGAGCAATGACTCTGCCGCCTTATGCTTTAACATGCTTTGTCCTCCAACTGCACTTTTGTCGCCGCAATAATATTCGAAGGGATCTGAGAAAAATTTCCATGTCTTTCTGCGATCAAACGAGAATTCAATGATTTATTCCGACTATCTTTAACAAACATAAACCATAATTTTAATAAAATGAGTACTAAAGAAGAGAAAACCAGAGCTAGGTTCTTAAGTGCAAACTCAACCTAAACAAGGCACACATGTCTCTTATGAAACAAAAATGATCTCATAACAATAGGTGGGAAAATGATTAAGAAACGAGCATAAAAAACCCCCATTGGTGGGTCAGAACACTTGACATCGGTTCATTAGTGGGCTACGCAGCCGCAACGGTGGATATCCTACAATCTAGGGGTTCCAGCACACAGACCAAAATTGGTGCGATAAAACATCGAGGGTCAGATCCTCTGCAGGCATCGGATAGTTAGTGAGCTACACAGCCGCAACGATAGGAGTTAAAAGGTCAAGAAAACCCGTAGACCAGTCAACATCGAAAAAACAAAAAACAGGACATCGGCGAAAGGAAAAATAGTCTGATGGGAAATTAGTCTATTCTAGGGCTGCAACCGCGAATCTCAATCAGCCTTCGACTTTTGATCCAATTCAAAACACTTTCCAAAAAATCGCAAAGCAAGGTCTTTTTTAAAATAGAACCCGGGTTCAGCGAAAGACTTTAATTATCGGCACCACGTCTAATTAACCTCCGAAAGAATGGCAACTGAAAAAACCATTTTAAACTTCAAAAGATCACAACATGCACAGACCCAAACAAAATCCTGAATAGTAAGAAAAACTAAACTCAAACAATCCAAACATGTAGCAGAGTAGGAACAAATGGCCTTCAACAAGGAGGGTCCAAAATTTTAGAAATTTGGGAAAAGTTGCAGTTGCAACACATCGTCATCATGATCATGATAATTATCATCATGATCATCATCATCATCATCATCATCGTGTTCATCCTTGAAGGGACTTATGTATAAGATCTCACTATAAGCAATGCAACCAATACAATTTATGACAAAATCCTAGTTAAATTAAATTAAATTAAATTAAATTAAATTAAACTACACTAAATTAAAAACATAGAGTTGTTTAACTATAATTAATTTAAAATGCAACAAAATATAAAATATGCAAATAAAAAAAAACCCAAAATAAATTAAAAAAATGGTAAATATGCAAAATAAAAAAAAACAAAACAAAACATAAAATATAAAATATGCAAATAAACAAACAAAAAATGTAGAATTCAAAAACACATGCGCCACTATCTCATTAGAAAAACAACAACGAACAAGTTCACTCCCACGCACTAGTTCATTAGCAACATCCAGAGCACTGGTAATTTGGTGACCACAACAGTGGTAAATCGAGGAGCAGGGGATACCAGTCCACATGATATCGACGTTCCCAGTGGAGGAAATCCGGCCATAGTACAAAGGATAAGAAAACAATCTGGCCGCAATCCAGAGGATACCGATGTTCCCAGGGGAGGCAATCCGGTCATAGTCCAGAGGATAACAAAGGGACCAATGAATTCTATAAGCCCATTAACCCTAGCAGCGTAGGAATTTGGGAAAAATACGTCAAATTTCCTAACCAATATGGATTCGATACAGTCATATTGAAATTATAATTGTTTTTTGTGCTACCATCGCTTCTATTATCAATGGATCTAGTAAGGGTTTTCTATTATTGGAGCGTATGAATCTCCTCCTTAAATTTGAGGAAAAGACATATGGGTTGAGCACTGCAACCCAGTCATGCTCTTGTATAATTTTATGAATGATGGCACAACTTGGAAGCTTTTGTAATTTTATTCTATTTAATGGTCCAAAACAGTGTACAGAGTCTTGTAGGAGCTATAATCTGAACTGGTTCAACCGATTTTGTTGAAACTTTGAACCTGAGACGTGTTTCTTCTAAGCATTTAATTTTTCTTTAATAATTAGTTTTACCTTGATTATGGCACAAATTACAAGCTTTTGTTATTTTATTCTATTATATGTCTGAAACATTTTATAGAGTGCAATCTTGTGTAATCTTATTCTGTTTAATGGTCTATAACAAAGTCCTCTATAAGCTATAATTTGAATTGATTCTATCGAAACTTGAATGTGAGACCTCTTTCTCCTTTAAAGACACATTTAATTTTGCTTTGATTGTCAGTTTTACATGGATTATGGAACACTTTTCAAGCTTTTGTGTTTTTTTTCTATTATGGGTCTAAAACATTTTGTAGAGTGCCATAGGAGCTGCAATTATAATGATTGGGTACAATTCAACCTAAGACTTATTTCTCCTTTAAAGAAGAATTTTATTTTATTTTTATGCTCACTTTTACCTGAATTACAACACACTTTGCAAGCTTTTCCCATTTACTGGTTTGGATTTTGGAACAATGTATAGTTCCATGGGACTCGTGGGCTATAATTTGAAATGACTCCAGTAAATTGACCCTCATACCTCTTTCTTCTTTAAAGACGCATTTGATACAAGTATTATGTTTCAACAACACTCATATATTTTTTCCTCTGTTTGGAATATACCATGGTAGTTAGTCTGGTCACCTCTGTTTGGCATATTTCAAAGAGACCGAAGGTTATCAAGAATATTGTAGCTTGCGTGTGTCTTCATTAAACCCTCTGCTAGCATTTCTTCCTTAAATATATGATGTGTAGTTTTGATCACATCATATCTTCCAAAATACTATCCTTAAATCCTTCTCAACATATGCATAATTTCCTTTATAAATTTCTGTTTATTAATTTCCTGTAGCTTACTCTTTTATTTCACCAAGACTGTACATGCATACTTTTCTAACTTTTGGCAGAATTATATTTTTCACATCTTGACCATCTTTAAACAAACTGAAGGTATGGCTAGGTATCCACCTCAACTAGGAACAAGACCGTGTCACCTTAAAACCTTACTGACAAACACACAGTCTCTGGCAGTCAATTTAAAATGGTCTTTCAAACTGTTCAATTCAACACTTAGTGAATTTTGTCAGACCCTAGTCATTACTGTGCCAGGAGGCATTTTGACAGACTCATTTCTCACATGTGTGAACACCCAGAGGGAAATTGATATCATGAGTGAATTCCCAGATCATCAAAGAATGGACCCATAACATCTGATTAATTTATCAGTTAAAGAGATGACTCTGGCGTGAATTTCCAAGTGGGATCTCAACCTCTTGTTTTCAACACTCGGTCAATTTTTCATATTTTGGGATATGGAAGATAATGTTTTTACCTCTTTTGGCAGTCTAATATTTTTCTCATGTGGTCACCATAAGAAAAAATAAGAACACGGATGGATAGCTAGTTCATTAAAGAACATGCCTATACCTTTTGATGAATTTATCATCACTCAGACAGGCTTTGGCAGGCATTTCCAAATGCCTCTTCAACCTTGTGATTTGACACTTGGTCAATTTCTTTAAACCCTAGGTCTTAAAGGTGATTTCAAATTTTCATGAAACTTGGAGTGTAAGACATCCAATGGATGGAGGAAAACCAGATGAATCCATTAAGACCAGTTTCATCCTATGGAGCTACATTCTCTCTCCTCGACGGGCATTTTACTGAAGTATGATGTAAAAGCTGCTTAATACCCTGTTTTGGAAAATCCATAATTTCTGCCTCAGGTACTTTCAGGTCAAAGTAAGAACATGGTCAGGTAGTGTTAAGTCAGTGATTTGTTTCTTTTAATTTTGTTTGATTTGCATTTTTATTTAAAGTTACTCATTTTCTTTAGCTTCATTATTTGCTTCTTTTAGGAGAATTTTTGGTTGTTAGGTGAAATTTTGAACTTGGCCTTTATATTTTTGCTTTATTTTTTCATCCTTTACATTTTGAAGGGGTTTTTTAAAGTCATTATATCAAATAATGGACTCACAAATCATATTCTGAGCATAGTCATTACTCAAACATCTTTAAAACTTCATGCAAAATGACAAAAAGTTGTAAAACAACGATAAAATAGCGTTAATGATATTCTTGTAGCGCAAGTGGAAAAAAATAATGAAGGAGCGCTACAAGAATATCGCGACTCTCAATTCCTCCGATTTTTTAGCAAAAATTTGGCATGTTTACGAATGATGAGTGACTAATCATGTGTTTTGGAGAGTTTGCTACGTGCTGTCTCAGGAATCATCATGAGAATAGGTGGTTTCATAACGTGAAGAAGAGCCTGGTCATCATGAATTATAAAGCAGCTTATCATGACAGATGGTTAGTTAAATCAAGTTTAATATGAGGAGAGTTACTTCTTATTTCTTTCCCAAAGCTGAGCAGTTAATGGAATGACGGTGCCTGCCTAAAAACACGAAGATTGCAGTTGCAAAGCTTAGTGGAGGTTTTCATAGTCGCATAGAAAACTAGGGCTTCTTCATCTTGACACCTGGAGTTAAATTGGACCTTGAAAGATACCTGTATCTTTCAGGCCGATACTCAAACAGCATGAAGAGTGGTTCAAAGTATCTACAGTCAGGTATTCCACGATAAGCCAATATAACTGAAAATTTGGGGCTTTTTCGGTGGGGTTCGTTCTATCAAAATTGATCGAGGGAAATGTTAAATTGTGCTCTTAAATGAAATTTCGGCCAAATAAATAACCGCCTAAGGCATTCTGAGATGCTTTGCTGAGTGGAGGACTGAAAAATAGCTCTATATTGAACTATTCATTTGTTGAAGTTTGAAAAAGGCTGGGTTGAAAACTGTGTAGGTTATAGTACTTAAACTTCACAAAAAGATCTGATACTTATACACAGTGAGACAAGTGCGTTGAATGGATAAGATTACAGGGAGACCTAGTTTCATTTTTGATACTAAGGCTACAGGAAGCATAATGTGAATAGATTGCAGATTGTTTTGTTTTTCTCATCCAACAGACAAGCAGTCTTCAGTTAACCTGAGAAGCTAATAATTGATATCGTATTTGCAAAGTATTACTGTGCTGAAATTGTTGATAGGTGATACCAAAAGGGTTTGAGGATTAATTTTGGTATTAATACACAGGGGTAAGAATACATGCTGGGAATGGACAGCCATTAGAATAATTAAATTGAATGACACTCATCAGTTGCAGTGAAGAGTCTGGAATACTTCAAATGATCTAAGTCTCTTATACTTGTGATAAAACCCAGCCTGTATTAAGAAAACAAAAGGAGCAGTCAGAGAAGATTAAGGAGAACTATTTTTGAAACCTGAGAGATTTAAAAAAGAAACATCACCTGTCAGGTTATCAATTGAACCCTAGAAGCCATACAGTTTCCAGCTTTTGAAGACAAATGGGGAAGAGTGGTAAGGTGAACAGAGCTGAACCTATTGATATAGGTTGGATTGAAAAACTCCCTGGGTGTGTTGAAATTTTCCAACAGGCTGGCTGGCTAGACTTCTTCAAGAAAATAGGTGGTTACAATGCTGAAGTTTCCTGTAGGTTTGCACAAGGATACAAGGATGACATGGTGGTGTTTGATACTTTGAAGTTCATATTGATAGTAGAGCTGGTTGTAGAAGCTACAGGGATTAAGAATGAAGGTGAACTATGGTTTAAGAAACTGCCCTTTACCTTTGATCCTCAGAGATATCTATTACCAAATGTCACCCCAGACTGGAGTAAAGGCATCCTTATTCAAAATTTCAGAAAGGAATGGGTTGAACCAATCAGAATTTTGCAGAGTTATATCACTTGCAAGGGTAGGTATGCTTATGTATTTAAGTACCACATTAGATTTTTGCAACATATGGTGGGGGTTTCCAGGATGAGCCTTCCATTCTTCTTATTCAAAAGCTTGCAGAAAATGTCTAACAGGGTCAAAGGGCATATGGACCATTCTTCTCAGTCCATCTTTCATCATGGGCTAATTAAGTTGATTATTAGCACTGTTTTGCAGCATGAAGGAAAGACCTGGGATTTTTTCATCTTTTGGTCTGGCTTTCAAATCAAACAGGATGATCAACAACCTAAAAAAAAGTAGACAAAGGGAAGGTACTGATGGGAAAATTAGGTCAGAAAGCTAAACTTGAAGACAAGGAAGATGTCAAAGTTGAGAAGGCAGTAGAGCATGTGGAGGTTGACAGTAAACCCAAAGTGTTTTCAGCTGGTATTATAGGCAAGTATTCATTGTTTTCAGAAGAGAAATTGCAGCCTAGGCAACAGTTGATACCAGCAGAGGTTTCCAAGGAAGTTAAAGCTGTAGTTACAGAAGAGGTTGCTGCACCTAAGGAGGAGTTTCAGACCCAGCAAAGAATTCCACTCACCATTCTCTCAGATGATGAGGGATATTTACTAGAAGAAGATCAGCCTGTTGATAAAACTAAAGATAAGGCTGAAGCATGCAGAGAATTCTCCACTTCAGAAATTAAAACAGTCAAACCTAATAGGAAGAAGAAGAAAAAATTTGAAGTGATAGCTCCATATTGCAGGCCTAAAACCAGGCCAACGAATAAGCTAAGATGGAATATGAAGAAGCTGCTCAATCCTAAATTAAATTCCAAGCAAGTGACTATCCTAAAAGATGTTTCCTCAGGTGAAGAACCAGAATTTGACACAATGAACATTAAAAGCAAGGGAAAAACAGTTGCCAAAGCTTCCTCTTCTCATCTTGCAAAAGTAAAAGGATCATCACAGTCAGTAAAGGAGTTAAGGAAACCTGAGTCTGAATTGTTTGCCATATTTCTTGAAATAAGAAATGAACTTTTAAAGCAACAGTAGAAAGAAAAAGCTGAAGTACCTCCTTTTGAAGATCAAGAATGGGAATATGAAGATGAACTTATACTTAGGCAAGCAGGTATTCTGAAAGACCCTAATATTCATGTTGTTTCCACAGACCTGTTAAATAGGGATGCATACATTTCTAAGAGGTTTGACATACCTGAGATGCCCAGTTATGAACAAGATATCATGACAGGAAGGTCAGTTGATCCAGATAAAGAAAACTTGCAGAAAATTATTAAGCAGTACAAACAACAGATGAAATATATGCAAGAGATCAATGAGGGGATGATGATGGCTAACAAAAGGCTTAGAAAAGATCTTCAGAATGTCAATGACCATTGTCAGGAGCTGACAGCAGTATCTAAAGAGGTTCTAAAGAGAAAAGGAACCACTGACTTGCGCTGTACAGAGTTGGAGAAGACAGTCAAGGACTTGTAGTAGAGAAATGAGGAGCTCACCAAGAAGATAACTGACATGGAGCAGGAGCAAAGGCAAGCTAAGAAGAAAGATCAAGCATTAGATGCAATTGCTCTGCTGGCTGAGGCAGCAAAAGATCTATAAGTCAATTTTTCAATCAGTTATTTGTTATCTTTTTGAGAAACATATTAGTTAGTGTTTACTATTTTTAGAAAATGTCATGTTTTGTAATATTGTGCATTTTACTTTATCTCATCGAGCTGATGAAAGGCAGTTAGGGTTAGATCCCTAACTGATTTTGTAAAGAATAGTATTTAGAGAGGTTAGAAAGTCATTGAGAGGGTTCAATTTTTGGGATAGCTTCAGGAGGTCTGCAGACTTGTTCATGAGTTAAGTATCAAAGCTCTTGTATGCATTTGATGATGAAATTATGAGATATATGACACTTTTCACCCTTCAGTTCTGTGTTGGCTTCATTGTTTAGCTTGTTTAGTTGCTTAATTGATATACTCATTACTGGTTTATGTTTATATGCTGGTGATGCTTGTCTCTTATGAATGAACTTCAATACTGTGTTCTGTTGGATCTTGTTGAATATATTATGCATCTTTATCTTCTTTTGCTTATGATTTAGTTTTTATTTTACTCATGAGTGTATTCCCTGCTGGTTCCCAAAGTTCATAACCAAGAAAACACATCAGAAACCCTAAATCCAGTTTACTTTATTGATTTTATTTTGAGATTGTGTTGGCTTGTTTCTTTGGCCTTGGAAACAATTTCTGGCACAAACATCTTTGGCGCCGTTACCGGGGACGAAGTTGAAGACATATCTTCCCTGGGATACTCATCTATTTTACTGGTTTTAAGAGGCGGACTTAAACCAGCACTTTTGAAGGCTAATTTTTCACCAAAGTTGTCACAGTGGCTACTAGAGGAATTGGGACCAGGAATAGACCTACTTCACCCTTGCAGTTGGGTGTGACAGACCCTAAACAAATATTAAAAATAGTAAGAAAACTCAGAAGGTCTCAGTCTTTACCAGCCCTCTGTGACCCTGACCAGTTGGGTGCTTCAATACATTCAGCTAAAACCTCACCTTGGATCAAGCCTATTATACCTGATATCTCTTTTCAAATCTTTACAAATCCTCAATCCTTTAGAAAATCCAAAGTTGCCTCTCCTGGTAAAATACCTCTTTTTCAACTGAAATTAGGTAAAAGTTCTTTTCAGTCAATTTCTAGCCAAGCCTCCTCATCTTTAAAACCAGTCAGTCCAAAGATGGCAGCCCAAAATCCTCCCATAGACATGATGGACCAGATGGTTGCAGCCAGATATGCACCATTAGTCTTACCCCAGCCTTTACATGCATTTCCTGGAGGTGATTACCAGAAGTATATGCCTAGATTCAATGGACAGGGAGAAACCACTGCTGAGGAACATTGGGAGGCTTTCCTAATTTATGCTGACAATCAAAACATTGAGGTCAAAGATGTATGGATGAGGGTATTTGTTCAGAGCCTTGATGGGGATGTAAGGAAATGGTTCAGAGAGTTTCCTGCCAACTCAATCACTATAATTGAAGAACTACGAGATCTCTTCATGAGGCAATGGGGAGACACAAAAGATCACACCTACTATATAACTGAGTTTGGAGCTCTCAGAAGAAAAAAAGAGGAGACTGTTGCATATTTTTCCAAAAGGTTTAACAAAATGTATAGTAGGATTCCAGCAGAAATTAAGCCTACTGAAACATCAGCTAAACTTACCTATGCCAATTCCTTTGTCCATGAATTTTCTTTATTATTGAGAGAAAGGAGACCTATCACCTTGCTGAACATGCAAGATGCAGCATTGGAGGTAGAGTCCAATTTATTGGCTTCAAACCGACTTAAGAAAGAAACATCCTAGCAGCTTTATGATAAAAAAGGAAAGAAGGAAGCAACTTCAGGAAGTTCTGCTCCTCATACTACTGAAAGAAAGATTGATGAAATGGCCAAGCTGGTAAAGATTCTCACTGCAAAATTGAATAAATTAGAGCTTGAAAAGAATTCTAGCAAACCTGTTCCAGAAGCTGAACGAAATCCAAATAACCAGAATCAATTCAGAAGGAAATTTGCTCCTAGATTCATACCAAGAGAGCGCAGGAACAATGATATCCAGCGAGAAAGGAGAGAAAATGAAGATCAAAGAGTGCCCCCACCTCTTCAGAACAATGTAGCTGATGAAGAAGAAGTTGATGAACAACTACTTTTTGAAGAGACTGAGACTGATCAGGATATGAACCATTTTGGAGATGGATTCTCTGGAGGTTTTGTTACTGAAGAAGAATTTTTGAATGTAGAATATTATGATGCAGACATGTTTGAAGCTGAGGACGACCTGGAGTTAGAAAAGACTGTTGTAACTGCTTCTGTTCATCAGAATGGACCCAAGAAGACTATAAATCTCAGATCAGGCCCAAAGCAGGTGGTGCAAGCCCCCCCCCAAAAAAGCAGCTGTCCCTGCTGAAATTGTCCATGCTAAACAAATAGCTGATCCTGTGCCACAAAAAAGACAAGTTGCAGAAAAACCAAGGAAGACTCCAGAGGTGGAAGAGGTAAACAAATCTGTTCATAATTTCAGTTTGGAGAATGAATTAGGGAAGTTAAAGATTCATGTACCTTTAACTGAGTTAATAAAGAATCCTTCATATAAACAAACAGTCTTGAAAGTGATGAATTCAGCAAGTAATCAGCCTGTTTCAGACACAGTTAATCTGCAGGAAGAAAACCCTAGCCCTAGCTGAAAAAACTGAAAATGAGGCTGGTGCTTCACCTCCTTTCTATGTCACCTTGACAGTCCATGAGCAAATGATTCACAATTGCCTTTTAGATTTAGGAGCATCCCACAATTTGATGCCAAAGGCTGTTATGGAAGCTTTGGGCATGAGTATCACTAAACCTTACCATGACCTATATGCATTTGATTCCCGAGCAGTGAAGTGTCTTAGAGTAATAAAGGACATGGTTGTCAGCCTAGCTCAGTTGCCCATGAAAAGTGTGATAATGGATGTTGTGGTAGCTAATATAACACTGAAAATTGGTTTACTTCTATCTAGGTCATGGGATAAAAAGGTTGGGGGAACCTTACAAATGGACCTTTCATATGCCACCATTCCTATGTTTGGTGGAGAAAATAGAAGACTGTACAGAGAGCTGCAGTTTACTTACATAGTGACAGATGACAAGAATACCACTAATCACCCACTGTACTTTATTGATAAAGATCTTGGTACGTGCATGCTACATTCCAGTGAGGAGGATAATTCTGCTGGTCTATTACAAGTGGAAAAGGAACAGCCAATAAAACACAGCAGACAGGAAGAAAATGCACTGTGGAAATTGTATTTTGATGGATCCTCATGCAAAGAGGGTGCTGGAGCTGGAGTTCTTCTCAAATCTCCTGGAGGTGAAACAGTGAGGCTCATGTACAAGTTGGAATTTGTTACTACAAACATGAGGCTTTGCTACTGGGATTAAAAGCTGCTAAAGATTTGGGCATTCAGCAGATTGCTGCATTTGGTGACTCTGAACTAGTTGTTCAGCAAGTGAAGAACAACTATCAAGTGAAGCAGGGTTTGTTGAAGCTTTATCGGAATGAGGTATGGGACATGCTTGAAAACTATTTTGTAGCTTTTAATATTACTTACATTCCAAGGGATTATAATCAGACAACATATTCATTGGCTTTAGCTGCCACACACTTCAGAATCCCTAAAACCACTCAGTTGAAATATCCAATTGAAATAAGGTACAGACCTTCTGTACCTAATAATGTAAAACAGTGGAGAGTGTTTGAAGATGATACTGAGATTAAAAGGTTCATTGAAATTATAGATGAGTTCTCAAATTCCCTAATTGATCAGGATGAGGATGAAGAAGAAGGACAGGAGGGAGAGTTTGCTGAAGATGAAATAGCAGGTCATAAAATTATTGAATTAAAGAGCAACTTTATTCCCAAAGGTTTGGTACCTCTGGAAAGAATATTTACAAAGGATGATACACCTTCAAAGCCCGTGGTTCAATCTTCAGAATAAAATGTGATAGACTGCAATATTGGTTCAGCTGAGCATCCTAGAATGGTCAAAATTTCCAAATCACTTACAGTTGAACAAAGAAGCAGGTATATCAAGCTATTAAAAGAGCATGTAGATTTTTTTGCATGGTCTTATGAGGAACTAAGAACATATGATACAGGAATCATACAACACAAGGTCCCCTTAAAACCAAATGTCAAACCTTTCCGACAGAAATTAAGGAGGATTAACCCAGCTTTGTTTCCTGTGATTGAAAAAGAAATAAAAAAGTTGTTGGATGCTAAGATCATAGTTCCTCTCAGGTATTCTTCATGGGTGGCTAATTTGGTCCCTGTCAGAAAAAAGAATGGAGAGATCAGATTATGTGTTGATTTCAGAAACCTAAATAGATCTTCTTTAAAAGACAACTATCCTCTTCCCAAGATTGAACAGGTATTGCAGCAAGTGGTTGGAGCACAAACGATCTCTATGGTGGATGGGTTCTCAGGGTACAATTAGATTGCAATGCACCCTAATGATAAGGAGAAGACAGCCTTTACAACTTCCTGGGGGACATTCATGTATGACAAGATGCCTTTTGGCTTGATGAATGCTGGAGCAACCTTTCAGAGAGCAATGGATATTGCCTTTGTGGGAGAAAAAGATAAGTTTGTGGTTATTTATTTGGATAATATTACTGTTTTCTCGCAGTCAGATGATGAGCATTTGAAGCATTTGAGGTAGACCTTCCTAAAATGCAGAAAATTTGGCCTTTCTCTAAATCCAAAGAAGTCACATTTTGCTGTGCAAGAAGGTAAACTACTTGGCCACTTGGTGTCTGCTGATGGCATCAGAATAGATCCTGAAAGAGTGAAAGATATACTGAAGATCAGTTTACCTAGGAGTAAAAATGATGTTCAATCATTCATTGGCAAAATCAATTTTCTGCGATGGTTTATTCCCAAATTTGCTGAAACCATTAAACAGATCACAGCCATGCTCAAGAAGGATCAAGAAGTTAGGTGGACTTCTGAGGCAAAGGCTGCATTTGAGAAAATTAAAATAGCTCTTACTGAAGCACCTATATTGGTAAGTCTTGATTTTACTATAGAATTCCTTACTTTCTCATTTGCATCAGAAGACACAATTGCAGTTGTCTTACTTCAGAAGAATAAAGAAGGATTAGAACAGCCTATTGCCTTTTTCAGCAAGACTCTCAGAGATTCTGAGCTAAAGTATAGTATATTGGAGAAACATGCTTATACTTTGGTAAAGGCTTTGAAATTTTTCAGAATTTATGTCCTGCATTCAAAAGTCATTTCATTTGATCCAAATGCTGCTGTGAAAGATGTCTTAACACAGCCTGATAGTGAAGGGAAGAGAGGCAAATGGATTGCAAATATTGTGGAGTATGAGGTGGAGATCAGACCTACTAAGCTTGTCAAGGGACAGGGTTTAGCCAAGCTGCTGGCTGAATCAAATTGTCAGGCACTGGGATTGCATATTATGGCTAAAGAAATAGCTCAAGAAGAAGATCAAGTAGCACTAAAAAAAGAGAAGATCATGTATTTTTACTCAGCATCTACCTGGTATGCAGACATAGTGTATTTTCTGTTGTTTTTACAATGTCCTGAGAATTTGGATAGGAAGGCTGCTAGATATTTAAAGCTTAAAGATACCAAGTATTGTCTAGTAGAAGAGCAGTTGTTTTGGAAGGACCCTGGGGGTATCTTGCTCAGGTGTCTGGATCAATCTGAGATAGGAGGAGTGATTTCTGAATCTCATGAGGGTGCTTGTGGGGGGCACAAATACTAGAAGACAACATCATACATAATTTTAAGAGTTGGATACTCTTGGACCACCTTGTTTGCAGATGTGTATCAGCAGGTAAAGGCCTGTGTCCCTTGTCAGAAGTTTGCTGGAAAATAAAAATTGTTGTCTTTGCCTCTGAAACCCATTGTAGTCAATGCTCCTTTCCAGCAATGGGGTTTGGATTTTATTGGAGAAATTAATCCAGCATCTTCAGGATAGCACCACTGGATTCTAACAGCAACAGATTTTTTCACTAAATGGGTGGAAGCCATTCCTACAAGGAATGCCACAGATAAGGTAATCATGGATTTCATTGAGGAAAATATCCTGAGCAGGTTTGGCTGTCCTCAGAAGTTAGTGACAAATAATGCTAAGGCCTTCAAGTCTAAAGCAATGGTAGCATTTTGTGAGAAGAATGGTATTATGCTGAAGCACTCAACTCCTTATTACCCACAGGGTAATGGCTTGGCTGAATCTTCTAATAAGAACATCATTCAGAGTATCAAGAAGCTGCTCAAGCATAACAAAAGATCATGGGATTCAATGCTGAAGTATGCATTATGGGCAGATAGGATTATAGTGAAGCAAGCAATTGGGACTTCTCCATTTCAGCTAGTTTATGGCACAGAAGCTGTTTTCCCTGTCCAATTAGGGATACCAGTGATGAAGTTTCTCCAGAATTCTCAAGAGGAGCTAGATGATACGTAGAGAAGAATTTTTGAAATGATAGAGTTACAGCAAAACAGGGAAAAGGTGGATGAAAAGGCACAGTTGTACAGAGCCAAGATCAAAAGCAGATTTGACAGAAACAGTAAAGAAAATACTTTCTCAGTTGCTGATATGGTTCTAAGGTGGGATGCAAGAAAGGAGCAAAAGGGTAAGCATGGTAAGTTTGACAATCTTTGGTTTGGCCCTTTCTTGGTGTCAAAAGTTTTGGAAAATAATTCTTTTATCCTGCAGTCATTGGAAGGTGAGGAGTTGTCCAGCCCTGTTAATGGGTGATTCCTCAAGCATTTCTACAGTTTATAAGAGCATTTTCACTTTTCATTGTACATACCGCTATGAGTGAAGCATAATAAGACTCCATAGCCCAATGGAAGTTTTGCAGACAGGTAGATAAGATAGCAGACATAAGGCACTGGTGTCCAGGTTCTTGAAGCCTCGCAGGGAGGTCTTCATCCCGCAGCTGGAGCCAGATGTTAAGTCAGTGATTTGTTTCTTTTAGTTTTGTTTGATTTGCATTTTTATTTAAAGTTACTCATTTTCTTTAGTTTGATTATTTGCTTCTTTTAGGAGAATTTTTGGTTGTTAGGTGAAATTTTGAACTTGGCCTTTATATTTTTGCTTTATTTTTTCATCCTTTACATTTTGAAGGGGTTTTTTTAAGTCATTATATCAAATAATGGACTCACAAATCATATTTTGAGCTTATTCATTACTCAAACAGCTTTAAAACTTCATGCAAAATGACAAAAAGTTGTAAAACAACGATAAAATAGCGTTAATGATATTCTTGTAGCGCAAGTGGAAAAAAATAATGAAGAAGCGCTACAAGAATATCGCGACTCTCAATTCCTCCAATTTTTTAGCAAAAAATTGGCATGTTTACGAATGATGAGTGACTAATCACATGTTTTGGAGAGTTTGCTACGTGCTGTCTCAAGGATCATCATGAGAATAGGTGGTTTCATAACGTGAAGAAGAGCCTGGTCATCATGAATTATAAAGCAGCTTATCACGACAGATGGTTGGTTAAATCAAGTTTAATCTGAGGAGAGTTACTTCTTATTTCTTTCCCAAAGCTGAGCAGTTAATGGAATGACGGTGCCTGCCTAAAAACACGAAGATTGCAGTTGCAAAGCTTAGTGGAGGTTTTCATAGTCGCATAGAAAACTAGGGCTTCTTCATCTTGACACCTGGAGTTAAATTGGACCTTGAAAGACACCTGTATCTTTCAGGAAGGTACTCAAATAGCATGAAGAGTGGTTCAAAGTATCTACAGTTAGGTATTCCATGATAAGCCAATATAACTGAAAATTTGGGGCTTTTTCGATGGGGTTCGTTCTATCAAAATTGATCGAAGGAAATGTTAAATTGTGCTCTTAAATGAAATTTCGGCCAAAGAAATAACTGCCTAAGACATTCTGAGATGCTCTGCTGAGTGGAGGACTGAAAAATAGCTCTATATTGAACTATTCATTTGCTGAAGTTTGAAAAAGGCTGGGTTGAAAACTGTGTAGGTTATAGTACTTAAACTTCACAAAAAGATCTGATACTTATACATAGTGAGACAAGTGCGTTGAATGGCTAAGATTACAGGGAGACCTAGTTTCATTTTTGATACTAAGGCTACAGGAAGCATAATGTGAATAGATTGCAGATTGTTTTGTTTTTCTCATCCAACAGACAAGCAGTCTTCAGTTAACCTGAGAAGCTAATAATTGATATCGTATTTGCAAAGTATTACTGTGCTGAAATTGTTGATAGGTGATACCAAAAGGGTTTGAGGATTAATTTTGGTATTAATACACAGGGGTAAGAATACATGCTGGGAATGGACAGCCATTAGAACAGTTAAATTGAATGACAGTCATCAGTTGCAGTGAAGAGTCTGGAATACTTCAAATGATCTAAGTCTCTTATACTTGTGATAAAACCCAGCCTATATTAAGAAAACAAAAGGAGCCGTCAGAGAAGATTAAGGAGAGCTGTTTTTGAAACCTGAGAGATTTAAAAAAGAAACATCACCTGTCAGGTTATCAATTGAACCATAGAAGCCATACAGTTTCCAGCTTTTGAAGACAAATGGGGAAGAGTGGTAAGGTGAACAGAGCTAAACCTACTGATATAGGTTGGATTGAAAAAATCCCTGGGTGTGTTGAACTTTTCCAACTGGCTGGCTGGCTAGACTTCTTCAAGAAAATAGATGGTTACAATGCTGAAGTTTCCTATAGGTTTGTACAAGGATACAAGGATGACATGGTGGTGTTTGATACTTTGAAGTTCAGATTGACAGTAGAGCTGGTCGCAAAAGCTACAGGGATTAAGAATGAAGGTGAACTATGGTTTAAGAAACTGCCCTTTACCTTTGATCCTCAGAGATATCTATTACCAAATGTCACCCCAGACTGGAGTAAAGGCATCCTTATTCAAAATTTCAGAAAGGAATGGGTTGAACCAATCAGAATTTTGTAGAGTTATATTACTTGCGAGGGCAGGTATGCTTATGTATTTAAGTACCACATTAGATTTCTGCAACATATGGTGGGGGTGTCCAAGATGAGCCTTCCATTCTTCTTATTCAAAAGCTTGCTGAAAGTGTCTAACAGGGTCAAAGGTCATATGGACCATTCTTCTCAGTCCATCTTTCATCATGGGCTAATTAAGTTGATTATTAGCACTATTTTGCAGCATGAAGGAAAGACCTGGGATTTTTTCATCTTTTGGTCTGGCTTTCAAATCAAACAGGAGGATCAGTAGCCTAAAAAAAAAGCAGAAAAAGGGAAGGTACTAATGAGAAAATTAGGTCAGAAAGCTAAACTTGAAGACAAGGAAGATGTCAAAGTTGAGAAGGCAGCAGAGCACGTGGAGGTTGACGGTAAACCCAAAGTGTTTTCAGCTGGTATTACAGGCAAGTATTAATTGTTTTCAGAAGAGAAATTGTAGCCTAGGCAGTAGTTGATACCAGCAGAGGTTTCCAAGGAAGTTAAAGCTGCAGTTACAGAAGAGGTTGCTGCACCTAAGGAGGAGTTTCAGACCCAGCAAAGAATTCCACTCACCATTCTCTCAGATGATCAGGGATATTTACTAGAAGAAGATCAGCCTGTTGATAAAACTGAAGATAAGGCTGAAGCATGCAGAGAATTCTCCACTTCAGAAATTAAAACAGTCAAACCTAATAGGAAGAAGAAGAAAAAGTTTGATGTGATAGCCCCATATTGCAGGCCTAAAACCAGGCCAACGAATAAGCTAAGATGGAATATGAAGAAGCTGCTGAATCCTAAATTAAATTCCAAGCAAGTGACTGTCCTGAAAGATGTTTCCTCGGGTGAAGAACCAGAATTTGACACAATGAACATTAAAAAAAAGGGAAAAACAGTTGCCAAAGCTTCCTCTTCTCATCCTGCAAAAGTAAAAGGATTATCACAGTCAGTAAAGGAGTTAAGGAAGCCCGAGTCTGAATTGTTTGTCATATTTCTTGAAATAAGAAATGAACTTTTAAAACAACAGGAGAAAGAAAAAGCTGAAGTACCTCCTGTTGAAGATCAAGAATGGGAAGATGAATATGAACTTATACTTAGGCAAGCAGGTATTCTGAAAGACCCTAATATTCCTGCTGTTTCCACAGACCTGTTAAATAGGGATGCAGACATTTTTAAGAGGTTTGACATACCTGAGATGCCCAGTTATGAACAAGAGATCATGACAGGAAGGTCAGTTGATTCAGATAAAGAAAATTTGCAGAAAATTATTAAGCAGTACAAACATCAAATGAACTATATGCAAGAGATCAATGAGGGGCTGATGATGGCTAACAAAAGGCTTAGAAAATATCTTCATAATGTCAATGACCATTGTCAGGAGCTGACAGCAGTATCTAAAGAGGTTCTAAGGAGAAAAGGAACCATTGACTTGCACTGTACAGAGTTGGAGAAGACAGTCAAGGACTTGCAGCAGAGAAATGAGGAGCTCACCAAGAAGATAACTGACATGGAGCAGGAGCAAAGATGAGCTAAGAAGAAAGCTCAAGCATTATATGGCATTGCTCTGCTGGCTGAGGCAGCAAAAGATCTATAAGTCAGTTGTTCAATCAGTTATTTGTTATCTTTTTGAGAAACATATTAGTTAGTGTTTACTATTTTTAAAAAATGTCATGTTTTGTAATATTGTGCATTTTACTTTATCTCATCGAGCTGATGAAAGGCAGTTAGGGTTAGATCCCTAACTAATTTTGTAAAGAATAGTATTTAGAGAGGTTAGAAAGTCATTGAGAGGGTTCAATTTTTGGGATAGCTTCAGGAGGTCTGCAGACTTGTTCATGAGTTCAGAATTGTTCATGAGTTAAGTATCAAAGCTCTTGTATGCATTTGATGATGAAATTATGAGATATATGACACTTTTCACCCTTCAGTTCTGTGTTGGCTTCATTGTTCAGCTTGTTTAGTTGCTTAATTGATATACTCATTACTGGTTTATGTTTATATGCTGGTGATACTTGTGTCTTATGAATGAACTTCAATACTGTGTTCTGTTGGATCTTGTTGAATATATTATGCATATTTATCTTCTTTTGCTTATGATTTAGTTATTATTTTACTCATGAGTGTATTCCCTGCTGGTTCCCAAAGTTCATAACCAAGAAAACACATCAGAAACCCTAAATCCAGTTTACTTTATTGATTTTATTTTGAGATTGTGTTGGCTTGTTTCTTTGGCCTTGGAAACAATTTCTGGCACAAATAGGTAGACAACAAAGCCACCTACATGATTACCATATGGTGCAGTCATTTCTTTCAACCCACAAATTATGGCGAGCATTCTCCTAGAGAAACTTGTCTAATTTGACCCAAAAGAACTTATTTTGGGAGGCATGTATCTTCTTCCTCAAAGAGTTGTTCTGAGAACTGGTGCCATGGTCGGATAGATGATTCAACCAACTATGGGATGACAGGACATGGTGGGAATTTTCTCCTTCTTATGAAATATGGTGGGAATTTTCATAAGACTACTGCTTTAGGACAATTTTTCACCACTTAGACTTTTTCCAACTTTATCATACATGCCTATGCCCATCAAAAGTTCTTTTGTCATTAATGAACATCTCTAGGATATGTCTGTCCACAATAATCAGTTCACCAAATGTCACCAATTCTCAAGACTAACTATAATTGGTCTAAATTTGGTGACATTTCACAATGTTATCCTATTTAAAAAAATTAGGCACATAGTTAGAGAAGGAGTACCTTGCACGAGGAAACTTGCATATCAAACCAATGTGGAAGAGGGAGTGTTAGGAAATCCATGAAATCCATGAATGAAGCAATATGACCACCAGCCATTCCAAACTGAATCCCCAACATGATCTATATAAGGGGGAACCCCATACCTCTTTGCATGCATTAACTAGTCAAGTGGCCCAAGAAACACACTTCTATATTCGTGTTGTGAACAAATTCCAAACCAAATCAAATTGTGTCTTATACTTAAAAATAATTCAAATATAAATAACTCTAAAAGAAATTACACCTTTGAGAGAAAAATAGCTTTTGGTAAAGTTTTTGGGAAGAAAAAACTTTTGATATTAAAACATTACAAGTAAATATATTTGCACACTAAATTATATCCGCTTGGTAGCTTATATTCTTGTTTTATCAAGTGTAGGTACCACCAAATAGGTATCTATTAGATCTATCTTCCTAGAGTGATGGTGAAGATATACTAGGAGAGGTTGAAAGTGATACCTGTTGTACTAGATCTACCAGTTCTATATCAACTAGATCTAAAAAGGTAAGGGAAAGATTTCAAAGACGCATGCTATATTTTATTGCCAATGGAGGGTCATGTAATTATGATGCTGAGAGCATAGGTGAAATTGATTTTCCCTTGAGGTATAGAGCTCTAGTGAAATGATGGGTGCCTAATAAGCTAACTCAAGTGGACACATATTTCTTCATCAATGGGAGGATGTATCGCATTGCTCCTTCGTCCTTACATGGATTGGGGCTATTTTCCATGGATGGCATAAAGGTCGGCTATGGCACTGTATCTGAATTGATGGAGTATGTCGTACCATTATATAGATACAATAACTTGTTGATATTGGTCCAATATACTCGAAGTATGAGGAAATACAGAGTTTTCGCAAATTATATACAACTAGAAGAACACAATAAAAGCAAAGGGATGACTATTTATATTGATAGGAGACCAAAAGCATCTGGAAACGTTGTTGGCTTGATAAATAGTACATGGCTAGTGAAAACATCTAAGAAACCGAAGTGCGAATTTGAGGGACACGAAGAACATCGTATATTTGTATGTGCAACAAAAACAATACTTCCAGGTGAAGAGTTGTTGATCGATTACAACTTAAATTGAATAGATGTGGCTTCCACGGTCCAACGTAATCGTGGAAGGTCACACGCTATGCCTTATCAGGTAAATGCTAAATATAGTAATTAAACGTGACTACAATAACTAAATGTTTTGATTTTTTTGTTAACATCCGATTTACACCATTGACATTCGCTTTTTTCATGCATATTATGAATATTTCCATGTGATAACATGATTATTACACTGTTATGCTTATCTCATTTTCTTTTTGTTACAATTATTGACTCAACTTTTATTGATTGATTTATTTTGTCAGAGTTGCAGCAGTGAAAAGCCACATGCTGCTTCCACGGTCAAGGGTGACCATGGAAGGTCACAATCTATGCCTCGTGAGGTAAATGTTAAATAAAGTAAATAAATATGACGTCAATAACAAAATGTTTCGATTTTTTTAGTTAACATTCGATTTTCACTGTTACCATTCACTTTTGTCGTGCTTATTGTGAATATTTCCATATGATAACATGCTTATTACATTATGGAAGGGGTCTTCTCATCCCCATGGGAGCAGAACATGTATCTCCTCCTTCGGAGGTAAAAGTAAATATTATTGCAGTATCTCATTTTTGTTTATGTTACAATTATTGAATCAACTAAATATAGTAACTAAATATGACTACAATAACTAGAAACTCCAACCCCAGAAGATTTTCATGTGAGAACATGCTTATTACACTGTGGCAGGGGTCTGCCCATGGTCGTCATGCAACAAAATGTGTGTCCTCTACTTCCATGGTCCAGGGTGACCGTGGGAGGTCACACTCTGTGCCCCATCAGGTAAGTGTTAAATATAATAACTAAATGTTGAGATGTTTTCTGTTAACATTCAATTTCCACTATTACCATTCACTGTTTTCGTTCTTATTGTGAATATTTCCATATGATAACATGCTTATTACACTATGGCAGGGGTCTCCTCATCGCCATGGAGCATAACATGTATCTTCTCCATCGGAGGTAAAAGTAAATATTATTGCAATATATCATTTTTGTTGATGTTACAATTATTGACTCAACTAAATATAGTAACTAAATATGACTAGAATAACTAGAAACTCCAACCCCAAAATAGTTCCATGTGACAACATGGTTATTACACTGTGGTAGGGGTATGCCCATGTTCGTCATGGAACAGAACGCATGTCCTCTACTTCTGAGGTAAAAATAAATATTATTGCAATATCTCATTTTTATTATGTTACAATTATTTTCATAACGTTTATTTATTGATTTATTGTGTCAGGGTGGCACTGGTGGAAAGGAACCTACTGCTTCCATGATCCAGGGTGACCATGGAAGGTCGCGCTCTATGCCCTGTCAGGTAAGTGTTAAATATAATAACTAAATGTTTGGATTTTTTCTGTTATCATTCGATTTCCACTGTTGACATTGGCATTTTTCTGTTCTTATGGTAATTATTGATTGATTTATCATGTCAGGGTGGGGACCATGGAAAGGCACCTTCTACTTCCACGGTCCAAGGTGACCATGGACAATCACCCACTAGAAGTAGACCAGCAGGGGGTGACCGTGGGAAGTCACCGGCCACAACACCACATCAAGTAAGTGTTAGTTATTAATAGTAACTAAATTTCATTACAATAACAATGTTTGAATGATGTTAAAATTATTTTTCTTAATTTTATTGTTTGATGAATTTAGTCCAGTGCACTTGATCTGGGTGATCAGGAGCGTGAGGATGAAATTTACTATTCCATAGACCCTATGGATACTATAAAGAAGGCCCTAAAAAAGGAAAACATAGAAATGGTTTCCTTGGCTTGCATAAGGCCCATGACATAGGAGATCAGGGAAAGGATTGAAGAGCTGAAAGAACAAATAAAATATTATGGGGTAAGTGGCATCTTCACATATTTTTTAAAGCTAAGACATGATTTCATATCTGATATTATGTTTTCTATTTTTCCAAGTGATCTGATAAAGTAAATTTTTTCGTTTGTAGGAGTTTTTACAACCGGTGACTAGAGAAATTGTCAAGACAGGTATAGGTAACAGTCATGCTCTTGAATGCAGCAACAATGCCAACAAAGCAATGCACCAATGAGTCTTTTTGAAACTCCTCCAGTTGGCCTCGAATCCATTGATGAGGGCACCAATTTTGATCAGCATGACATGCCGGAGCATGATGGGATGGAGCCTAGGACTCCACATTACTCCGAAGATGAACCTAGTGTAGATGACCAGGAAACTTTTCTTGGAGCAGCACGAGTTAAAAGCATCGGATCAATAGATCTCACCTTTCTGGTGGATGACGCTTGTGTTCCGATCAAGATTCAAAAGATTGCAGGTATTTATTAATTAATTTTTTTATTTTAATCATGAAATTGAAATGGGCATATGCTGAAATTATTATAAATTAATGGATTACACGTTTCTGCAGGAAACAATGTTTTCTACAGGAATTTGAATGACAAAGCATTGGAGCTATTTGGACCCACCATTCGCACATGGTGGAATAGCCAAGATAGCACAAAGAGAGATGTATTGATATACCACATGGTAAACTTGTTCGACAATACATTCAACAAGAAATTGGTTGCAAAGTTAGCCGGTGAGAATTTAAAATATACCAAGGCCCAATATAGGGATAAATTGCGACTTGACCTCAAGCATGAGTGCCCTCCCATGGTTCCGAAGAAAGAGTGGAAGGAACTCATAGAGGATGCAAAGGAGAACTTGCTAAAAATACAAGGAAAACAACCACGGCCTAGGAAAGCAAGGTACAACACATATCATCTCTTTAGTGAAATATGCTCATTTATTTTTTTCTTTTTTGTTTTAAGCAAGAATTATGATATCTAACGTTTTTCAAAATTTTCATATATAGGCTACTAGACACCTCCAAAGCAACCAAGGGTAGAGTGGAAAAGCATGAGCAACATAGACTGGGCCAGGGTGGCTATAGAAAAATAAGATCCCGAATCGTAAGAATTAAATGATTAACCGTGGGCAATATTTATTTGAAAGTAGCGAACAAATTTATGTTTTTGATAGAGGGAATTTTACATGTGTTATGCATTGCAGGGAAATACGTTCCAATATGATACCACCGAGGAAGACCTAAAGCTTGGTTTCAAGTATGGTTTTAAAAGTTTCATTGAATATCGGAAAAGGTTGGCTCAGACTCCAATCTCCCTAATGACTCAAATGTAGGTAAATAAAATGAATAAGGACATCATTGCAGTATACTATTAAAGTATATTTAGTTTTTATTATATCACCCATAACTAAATATTTATGTTTTCTTTTAAGCAACAGTGCAACCACACAACTGAATCTAGTGGTACTTCACACGTACCAGCTGATTTTGGGGTGTGCATATCCCATAAAAGTGGGGAGCAGAGTGGCCATTCTGGTATGTGTGCTTTGGAAATAGAAATATCTACTATGATTATAGATATTTATTTCCTAACATATACTTTTAAATTTTCTTCTTTTGATCGAAGACCGTGAAGCTCAGGAGGGTGAACCGTAAGAGGAATTAGCAAGTAGAGAAACAATTAGCACACCAGCTGTCACAGCGACACAGACAGGTAAAGAGCAATATTGTAATTTTAATCAAAATGATGAATTATTAATTTCAATAATATTTCAACATATCGATATGCCCATTTTCGTTGTTGCAGTTCATGCCCCTTCAGAACTTCCTCCACGCCCTACTCAATGACGTACAAGAAGTATGATACATGAGGGCATGGAAACACAAACACTAGAAGGACATGGATTTGTAGATAATCCACCAAATTATGATGATAATATCCCAATTATCGTCAGTTATTTCAATGCAAAAAAACAGAAATCAAAGAAAAAGTAGATGTATAAATCCATGACTTGTATTTGGATGTATATCGATGTTGTTAGTCTAAAACATTGCTTATATGAATTACCTCATTATGCTTCAATGTTTTGATGACTAGCCTAGTTATGCATGAATGTTTAAATTTTTTCTATGTAAACACCATCATTTATTGGGTATGGGGAATTGAGAGTGATGTGGGTGGGGGAGGGGCCATATGAGCTTCCACCTTCACGTGGTTGGCCATGTTCAGTAGGGAATATAAAATTGTTCTCGAAACATAGAGGAGCTCAATAAGGTATAAATACTCTTTTATTACTATGTATTAAAGATGGTTGTAAATTTTTAAATGCATGTCTATTTCTTAAAAAATTGTTAATAAATTTAACATTTCACAATTCATTGATTTCTACAGGAATTTGTAGTAGGATTTAAATGATTGTTTATTTGCTTATATATTATTTACTCATATAAAAATTCTATCTTTGATTATTTGTGCAAGTCTTGGTGATGGAAATGCATCTCCTGGAGAACTCTTATCAAGTTGTATGGGTGAATGGATCTGGTGAAAGGGCAATGATAAGGTAAGGGTTTTTACGTGTTCTTTATCCTTAATGTGTTTGTCTTTATCCTTAAATTCTATTTCATTCTATTAAGATACAAGAGATAGAACCAATAGTAAATAACTACTTTTAGACTATCATCCAAACTAGGAGACAATCTTCTACACAAAATAAAAATGCTTCTTAGTAACGTAGAAAAATAGAAGAAAAATCACATAGAAGAAATTACGTTTTTTTCGGCCCTTCTTCCTATAATTTCAGCATGATGAAACCCTAGGTTAAGAAATTTTAATTTTTCAAACCCTAATTGTTCATCTATCTTTCAAAACTAAATTTTCTGATTTGTATACTTGTAAATATTATTCTTAGGTTATTTTTGTTTCTCTTAGGTTTTAGACTTAATTTTTATGTGTTTTTGTAACTTTTATTTTATCAAAAAAGAAAGCCCTAAACAAAGAATGTCTGTGGAAAACCCTAAAAATGCAGACCTATTGTTCCCACAATCCGAGCCCTCTCCTTTATCAAACATAGGTCTGCAATATGTATTGCAGACCTCGTATTCCCTAGCTGCCTTCTTTGCACACTCAAAATAGAAAACAAGTTAGTATTTCAAACTATTTAGATGGTGGTGTATTTTGTAAAATATATCTTATTGATTTGATTAGTTTTCTATGTAAATGTAAGTCTGTTTTTTTACTGAGATATGGAACCTTACATCTCTGAATGCATAGTGATATAATTATGACATTATTTTACTGAGTATTGTTTTGTATTTCTTAGTACTAATTTTTTTTTTCCTCGGAAAAAAATCATAATTTTATTGCAAATGAACAAAATTACATCTGTACATGTAAGAGAATCATCTATGATCCCTACATTGTCACACATTCTCTGCCTCATCATAATAAAATGAAGACTATCAGCTTATAACATATCCAAAGGAATAAACCAAATGAAAATCCCTGCCAAATATGCTGTCAAGCACCCAAACAATTGTGCCAAAGCGCAATGCTGAAACCAATCTGTCTGAAGCAAAATACATCCAGACCCAAACACTAGACTAGATCCAATATTAGAACCTAGTCTGAAAGCATACCAGCATCCAATCAATTTGAACATGAAAGCACCAGCATCCAATCAATTTGATCTGTCTACTAAATGCCATTCAGTAAAAACAATTCATGTTATATAGAAACACCCAAATACAGCCACATGAACGGTCGAGTCACATGCAATTCCCAGCCAGCTCATAGTCATCTGAGCCAAAAACTCCACGCTGTCTATCCCTGAACTGTGAACGACCTCACGTGAGTGAAATATATAAACAGCAGCCAATATAGGTAAAAGGTCACAATTTACGCAGATCACCTAGCTGTCTACTGAATGCCAGTCTGAAATCATGCAGTATAGAACCACCAGAACTATCATCTCAATAAAGAGTTGACAGGACACATAGTCCCAAAACTGCCACATGAAACAGCCGAGGCAGAAACAATACTCTGATTCAACTCAACATAATCAAATATAAAAACAATAAAAACATTCTCAGCCAACACGATTAAATAAATAGAAGTTGACATATCACCAAGTCTGATCCAAAAATCAACGCTTAACATACACAGGATCGAGTGAATGATAATAACATATATTTCAGAGCTTACATACAGGATCGAGTGAATGATAATAACATTATGGTCAGCTTAGCACTAAATTTTCATTAAGTTAATATCTTATATCTATGCTATAACATACACAGGTCTGGAAATCATATGATAAATGACACTTTAAATGATTAACACTGGTTATTGGTTGCACTATTTTACACGTTCTGATTACTTTGATGATAAACTTTCAGTTGTTGCATGGCACATATGTGGACCATAAATTCATATGTCTAGATCTTCAAAGGTAGTAGATAAAGTGATGTTATTACATGAGGAGTGTGTCCAAGAAAATTATGATATGGTTTCTAAACTATAAATTGTATGCTCAACTGTGCAACCTACTTCTCAGTGCCAAAAGGTAATTTATGATGAATTTTTTGCTACATGAGATCATTCCTACTAATAGAATAGAAATAAGTTGTCAATTTTTTGTTGACTAACATGTCTCTTTCCTATCATGTGCTTAGGGGACTGTTTTTATCTTATGGGCATATTTGATACTAACTTGACCAATTTTGGCCATGCTTGAGGTGGTTGCATAAGAAGGATAACATTTTCATATTAACCTCTTCCAATAATGAGAAACATCAAAACAACTTACCACCAGTTGGCACTACAAAGATCCTACACATATTTTTCAGGTAAACAACTACTCTTTTTCCCTAGGGGTTGAGTTATTTTTTTATTATTTATTTATTTTTCAATAAAGACGAATTCAATGAACCTTATGTTTTTTGTGGTATGATGAATTATCACTAGTATATATTCACACGTAGTAGAGCAAGTGATGATATTGCACAAGGAGTGTCTCCAAGGAAATTATGATATGGTTTTTAAACTACAAATTGCATGCTCAACTATGCAACCTGCTTCTGATCAATGCCAAAAGGTGATCTACGATGAATTTTTTGTTATATAAGATCATGCATAGTAAAAGAATAGAAATAAGTTGTCAATTTTTTGTTGATTAACATGTCTCTTTCCTATCATGTGCTCAAGGGACTTTTTTTTTTCTTTCGAGCATATTTGGTACAAACTTTGACCGATTTTGGCCATGCTTGAGGTGGTTGCATAAGAAGGATCGGTTTTTCATTTTCATCTCTTCCAAAAATTGTAGGATTGACCTTATTTGGCTTCATTTACACCTGCGAGCTTCCTCAGTCTTCAAATCTCGGGCTCCCTTCATCTTTAGAACATGGGCTTCCTTTACTTCTGACTTGTGGGCTTCTTTAAGATTTTGCAGGTATCTACAGGCTTCTATAGGCTTCTTCCAAGCTTTGTGGGAATCCTTCCAAGCCCTTGTGGGATCTTTAAGCCCCAGTGGGCTTAACCTAATTTTAGATCACATTAAGCTGATCCGAGCCCAGTGGTGCCTACGTCTTTTATCGATGGTATTTTTAATAGATGTACCCCCCTACCTTATCATAGAAATCATCTCTCAGTGGTGCCTAGAATATCATTTAATTAATTTTTATACGATCCCTATGGTGGTTACAACGTATTTTATCGATGGTATTTTTATAGATGTACCCTCCTGCCTTGTCATAGAATCTACTCTAAGAGGTGCCACTTTAGCTTCTAATTATGTATTTTACCTAATTATTATGAATTTGTGCATCCTAATGGGAAAAAAGTTTTTGAGGAAATAATTAGGGTGATCAGGGCCACTTTGGGTACTTTTGGGCACTTTTTTAATCATTATGCCTTATTTTTTAGAGTCAATTAACACTTTTTGACCTCCCCCATGAACTTCCCATTTATTTTTTTCCCTTTTACTTCAATATGTTTTTTCCCATATCTTACTTTCCTGATATATTTCTTTTCTATAAATCACCTTTCCTGTGTTATATTTTATCCATTTCTTTGTCTTTAAAATATAGTATGTATTTTTTCACAATAACTTATTGAAGATCCAAAACCGTGGAAAGGAAGGTGCCTTTCCATGTTTTTAAAAAAAAAAATTGAAATCTCTAGGTTTCGTCTCAATAGCAACAAACTTTCGTCATGGGTACCGCAAAATAGTTGAAACCCGGGGTGGCTTTCCAGGAATACCATCTCTATAGAGACAAAGTTTCGTGGAACAATTACCGTTCAACTTGCAGATTTCGTCGAAAGTGTTTGGTTTTCCACGGTTTTGTGTGGAAGAAACTTTTGTTCAAATTTCAGAATTTGTCGATAAAAAGACACACGTTCATCGAAAGTGTTCCACGGTTTTGCATGGAAACAAAATTTTGTCTAACGGTTTTTGCCCATATTTTCATTCTTCTAGGGACGACGAATTTGTCAATAGAGCGATGAACGCATGGACGAAATTTTTGTTCAAATTCTAGAATTAGTCGATAGAGAGACAAATGTTCGTCGAATGTGCTCCACAGTTTTGCGTGGAAACAAAAAATTGTCTAGCTGTTTTTGGCCATATTTTTGTCGTTATAGGGATGAAAACTTTGTCAATAGAGTGACGAATGAGTGGAAGAAATTTCTGTTCAAATTCCTGAATTCGTCAATAGAGAGACAAACGTTCGTCGAACATGTTCCACTATTTGGCGTGGAAACTAGATTTTATCTAGCAGTTTTTGGCCATATTTTCGTCGTTATAGGGACGAAAAATTTGTCAATAGAGCGATGAAACGTAGAAAATGAATTCAAAAAAATCAATTTCAAGGCCACCGTATAGAAGACACGTGGCTGCCAGTTTTTGTCTCTATATCAACAGCTTATAAAGCTCGTCGTTATATCCACGAAATAAGTGCCACGAAATGTCGCGACTGTTATTGTCGCAATTGAGACGACAAATTGTGGAAATAGCAACGAAAAACTATTGCAATTTTTATACTATGTATTAGTGCGTTAAAACCTCATTTGAGGTAAGTATGAAACCCTCGATCGAGCTACGACCTCAATCGAGGTCCTGCTTTTGTTAAAAATCATACAAAAATGCATGGGAATGAACTTAGGCATTGATGGCATTAATGCCATTCCAACTACCTTCCTAACCTCATTTCCCACCCGAATTCCTAAAGAAATTATATATAAACATAAAACAAAAAACATAAACATGTTACTAATTTTATCCTTCACAATTGACTAACCTATTTGAAACAATTCTTGTGTTCTAATGCAAATTTAGCATTGTGTATTATGTTTACATATTGTTGCAAGTATGAATTTGGATTGCTGATCTTGATCACAATGGGAAGTAAGAAGCGTCGAAGTAAAATATCGACTAGGAATCAAAGCAACACCGAAGAAATAAGAGAGAAAGACAGAGAAAGAAAGAGGAAAAAAAGAGCAAACTTGAGAGGAGAAGAAGTTGCAAATCAACCTATGATGGGAGAATCAAATTCCATTGCTAACATTATTGGTATGATTTAAAAGTTATGCAATTTCATATTCATATATACAATTTCATTTTCCTAGTGATCTAATTCATATAATTTCATATTCATACATTCATATAATTTCATATTTCATAATATATTCAATTCCATAGTGTTCTAGTTCATAATTTTTATATATATACATGTTAAATTGTTTAGAATGTAAATATAATTTTGTAATTAATTCATAAACTTATATACATGGTATGTGCATGTGCGAATTCATATATATGTATTCATAATTGTATGTAAATTGTATAATTTGATATTCGTGAACATATTCATATGATTTCATATTGCATATTCATATATTCAATTTCATAGTGTTTTAGTTCATAAGTTTTATATATATACATGTTAAATTGTTTAGAATTTAATTATATTTTTGTAATTGTAATTTTGTAATTAATTCATAAACTTATATACATTGTATGTGCATGTATGAATTCATATATATATTCATAATTGTATGTAAATTGTATAATTTCATATTCACATATTCATATAATTTCATATTGCATATTCATATATTCAATTTCATAGTGTTCTAGTTCATAATTTATATATATATATACATGTTAAATTGTTTAGAATTTAATTATAATTTTGTAATTAATTCATAAACTTATATACATTGTATGTGCATGTATATATACAAACTTCTAAAACCACTTATGTAGATGTGAAAGAATGGTATGTATTGTGAAAGAATTGAAAAAAACGTTTAACCACTACACTAAATTATAGATATACAAAGTAAGTGTATTATAGTATGAGTAGTTCTAGTTGTCCAATGAAATTAGAGAATGGTTGATGAATATATATAATTATAGTGCATAATACTCTAGCATAATATCTAGTTCTAAATGAATATGCATATATCCATTAGCCTCACATAACCTCACATGCAAATGAATTTTTATAGTTTGATGATATAGCCTCACATGTAAATGAATTATAATTTGATAATATAGCCTCACATATATATAAATTTTATGTTAAAAATTACAAAGATTGTTCTCAATGGGAGTTGACTGCACTATCATAGGTTGATATTTGTGATTCCATAAAGGTGGGTAACACTTTTTGGCCAAATTTGGCGATGAAATCCTTATTTTTTACTCACGTGCTAGATAGAAGCCCTCGAAATGCATATATGCCATGTGAATTTCGACTTGTAGTAAAAAAACAAATTGTAGAATATTATGTTGGCTTCCCAATAATATTTTTTTTAAATATTCCAATGTCGTTTAATGTGTGAAATTTTGCATTTAATGAACTGTGTGGCCTTAAAAATTTGAAGAAGTTAATAAGTGGCTCGTGTCCAACCCCGATAATTCAATCTTACATTAATAATTTTAAAAAATATATATATGAGAATGATCTACACAAAATGCACTGTGGTCTACATATTTTTTTGTTAATTTATTTCGCAATATACAATTATTTATTATTTTTCGAAAGTGACTACATCTGATTTCAACATCATTTTATACACATGTGTGTCCATCCCAGCTTTTTTTCATTGTTTTGAAAAATTGAAAAACCAAAGATACCCTTTTGAAGAGGACACGTCGATGTGTGGGCTGTGCATTTTTAAGAAGTTTTTGGATGTGTATATTTTACCCTGCAGATTTTTCTTTGGGCTGTTTCGAAGTTGTTGTCTGGTTTTCTAAGTGTTAAGTTTTAGAACTAATTAAAAAAACCATATGAATGCCAAAAAGTATGCATGATACCTCAATGGATAGAGGATTCGGTGATGAATCTATCGGTATGAACTCCAGTTAGTTGTGTGCCATGAATGGCAGGTTTTACACCCCTAGAAGACACATAGAAACATTGATTTTCTTGTAAGAGGGCTAATTCTCTGGTTTTCAGGCCCTTGATCGAGGTTTTAACGGAGGTTCGATCGAGGGTTTACCAAACCCTCGATTGAGGGTTTGGTAAAACCTCGATCGAGCTTCTGTTAAAACCTCGATCGAGCTACCATTAAACACTCAAAAAAGAAAACTGAACCAAAATACCAAAAGAAGTTTATTAATGTCTAGATTTGAGAAAGTTCTAAGTGTGAGTAATCAAGGGCTCGTGGCTCTAATTTTTTTTTGTTTTGTACCAGTCCATGATTCAATGAATCGACAATCACATGTACTAATTTAAGTTATTTAATGAAAACATCTAATGCGTATACCTCTATGTCGAAATCATTTTTCATGTTGATGTGGGCCATTACCCTCTTTATTATCTTACGAAAAGGCATGATAATGAGGAAGAACACCATGACGTAGATACAATAAACCCTTCAATGCATCCTAGCATGATAAATCAAAACTTTAACCAATAGTTGTGAAACTGGTGAAGCCAGGGATTTATTTTGGGGCTTTAACAATAATTTTAGAGTCCGTGAACTACGTGCATTTAATTTTTTTATATATACTTTTTAATTTTAAAAAACTAAACATGATACTAATTCTCATTTCGACAAAATTTGAAAATGTTCAATGACATGAATTCAAATGGGGATTCAAAATACAAGGTGTCCAAACATCTTTTGGAAGACTTCATTAAATGGAAAGCTCGACCGAGCTTTTTAAAACTTTAACTAAAAAAATATTCGAGTGACACCAAAAAATTTATTTAATCAAATTTTTTCAAATCTCGTATTGTTCATGGGAACAAGGTCTTCGAATTCAATTAAAATCAAACATAGAATTATGTGATAATAAAATTTTATAAAACATAATTTCGACTAGAAAAATAATACTTGTGGGTAATAGTACATACCTTGAAGAAGAAACAAGTAATTTTATGTGTAGATATTATTTGTGGAGTAATTGGAGTTATAGATGTTGGATTAATACATGATCAATCATATCTATAACTCAAATAACTCCTCGACCCATATCTACAAATGAATATAAATGACCATTTTCTATCCAACAAAAACAGCTAATTATATCAAAGGTTTGTTGCCTATTTATAGTAAAAATGATTAAAGATGCTCGATCGAGCTTGTTTTAAACCCTCGATCGAGCACTTGTAGCTCGATCGAGGGTTTTTCAAAAGCTTGATTGAGCGTTTAATAAAACCTCGATCGAGGTTTTCAAAACACCTCAATCGAGGGTTTGTAAAAAGCTCGATCAAGGTACGTTTTTGTGTTTTTCCTGAAATTGCGTTGCCAAAAATTGTAACCCACCTCCATGGATGCACCCACCTGCATTTTCTCCTCTTAACATTGCACTTATTTTCTTAATATTTTCTATAGTCTTATCTCTCCTTTCATTGATTTTAATATGATTTTAATTTTGTATTCATATATGAACATTTTCACAGTGTTCAAATTACAATTACATTACATTATGATAATGATGATAATTACAACTACAATTACAATCACATTACAATTGCAATTGCAATTACATTACATTACATTACAATCATGTACAAATGGCTAGGAATCATATGGCTTTAAGCATTGATGACAATGATGATATCAAAGAAAATCAACAATTACAATTACAATTACATTCACATTAACGTGCAGAAGCACCAACCTTACGTCAATGGGCTCAAAAAACCCAAAAAAGGGCTAAAATCTCAAAAAATGGCTAAAACCCCTAAATAGGACTCCCTGTTACTTAATTTTTGGAAGGAAAGTTTCATACAAAGTGCACATACTCACACCATTAAAACAACATGCTCGGTTCATGACCCTGAGCAAAACCTTAAAAGTAACCTAATTTACTTAATAACATCATGTTTGGGACATAAGTCTCATCAGCAACAACTGTGGGAAGTACTTAGGCTTTTCCCTAAAACTCATTATGAGGAGTACCATAGGAACGCCGAAGTAGTTGGCCATGGAGAGGACCTGTCAAGCAAAAAGGGCAATGATCCCTACCGAATTAACTAGATTCCCACATGTGAGGAAAACCAAAGAGTTGTTTTTTGTGGCCGAGCGTTTAGCAATTTTACCTATGTCGTGAAGTGAGCGGTACTACCCCAATACTCAAGCCTGAGATAGCCTTGGTGGTCGAGTGACTACCTTTGAACCATTAGGAAGCCGATTTAAACTAGGGTCCATATTCATCTCTGGTTACTATTATAGCCATCATTGCTCCACCACATTCTTCCTCTTGCCTTAGGGGGTGATCCCCTCAGTTTGGTTTTTCAAGCTTGTATAAACATTTTCTATTTTTTTAACAAACAATGAAAATATGATAATTAAAATAAAATGTTATTCTTGATTTTGTATTTATTTGTATTTATTTTTGAGCTTGTATTTATTTTTTATCTTGTATTTATTTATTGCTAGATCCTGGCCAGCCATCACAGGATCGTGCACCCTCTAATTTCTCAAGAGTAATTGGGAGCTTCAATGATGTTGGAATGGCTACTAATTGTTTAAGAGAGTTGGATGATGCCACTCAAGAAGAGTGTGGGAACCCGACCCCTAATCAGACAATCAGAGAGCATGTACTTTGAACAACATTCAATGATTACACAAGCTCAAATCCTACATGGATTGATTAAACACAAAAATTGAAATGTGCCATAAAGTTGTTGGGTTTAAAGATGTTAAAAATAAAAATGCATCTGAGAATGCAATAGAAAATGTAACAACTGCACTATCTGCATTTGGAAAGTTAAGAAAAATGGATATCAACGCTGCTCGTAGGGAAATTACAACTTCTATTGTGGCACGAGGCACCTCAAGAAATCAAATGGTCACAACAATGTCAAAGATGCTCCACGTTTCAAGAAAAACACTGCACAAATACACTAAATTCAAGGTAAAGATAGATGAAAACAATGAAGCTTCTTGTTGGGCTCTTATATGCAGAGAAGCATATAAAGACAGGATGGAAGAGGGCATCAGAGAGAAGATGATAGAGTATTGGGACAACCATTCTCATGCTATACCAGATTGAAAACATGTCCTGCAACAACATTCTAGCAAAGGCATTTATAAGGAGCATTGCAAGCATTTTATGGAGATGACAGGAGTTGCTTTGTTTGAGGAATTCAAAGAATCAAATCCTGGTGTCCAGATCTCATTTACCATGTTCATTAATTTGAAACCATGGTATATTAGGCCGAATACAATTCAGGACAATTTTTGTTGTCGATACCACATTGAATTCCAATTATACTACGACACATTTGTGGATTTTTGCAAAAAACATTAGGATGGTGAACCCGCTCCTCACACAGTGCTGGATTTTATTTCTATGATACTATGCAATAGGAATCATGAAAATGTTTTTTCATTAAAAGGTGTGTAGGTGGGAGAAGATGCCATGAATGTGGTGATTTGGCATTGTTCCATAGGAATTTTCCTATCGATCCAACACACCCTGGATTTTTAGATATCACAGTTAAGTGGAAGAGATATGAGTATGTCTTATGAATCCACGATATTCTTCATATGTTCCATCTAAGAGGATTGACTTGCTCGAGGATGATATTTCTATTTCAGACTTCATGGACAATTTTCAAAGTCAGATTTACAAATACATTAAACACTCCCACGTGTCTAGGTGGAAAGCTTTAGAATTTAAGCATTCTCGTGAGGTTTTTTAGCCAAGCACAATCCTATCGATGGTAGACTTTGCTGAGAATTACACATTTTCTCCTTAGAGAGAGATACAAAGTGAGTATTATCACTTCGAGCAGGTTCCCATCTTTGTAAATGTATTGTATAGACATGCTCAGGCGAGCATTTATGGTAGGGATAAAACTCCTTAGTCATGCGATGTGATGAAGGAATACAACAACAACAACTTATTTGATGCAGGTTTTTTTGGGATGTTTCCCTTGGCGATGTGAATAGATCCATGCCATGGTATTATGAGACCATACCTGGTACGAGAGAACTACATTCAGTTCATAGTAAAGACATGGGATACATATTTTCCATTAAAACGAGGAAGTATTCGTGTTTCTGTGAGTTCTACATTGACGCCAATGGACTGGGGATTGATCATTGCATGAACGATGCATATGTCAAACAATGGAAATATGTCCCTCTTAATCCAAAGGGGCCACATCCAATTCTGACGTGGCAAGAGATGCGCACTGACGAGGCAGTGGTTTCACTAGATCATGATCGGGTTTCTGATTTGGTTAAGCAAGGTACATGATAGTTAATTGAATGTTTAAACTTCTAGTCTTGTACACATGCATATATATATTTAAGATTTTTTTAATATTTGAAAATATTGATGCAGTTGATGTATTTGTTGTAATTGCACCACTAGGAAATGACGAGCATGTGGCATACTTTTTGATGCGGTGTACACAAATCAAAAGAAGGTTGGTGCAGCCCTATGTCGATGGAGAGTTCACGTACCAAGTTGGTGACCTAGTTGTGATGGGCCACTTTTTTGAAAAAGTGAGAAGACAAGGTGATTATATTATATATAGAGATTTCATGCCTGAATATATATCTTGATAGTGCAGTCATTTGGTGGTGGCATCTCGGATACATCTCATTGAAATCAAGGTAAAGAGGGGTGAACCAAAGAGATGGAAGATGTGAGTAGCTGACCATGATCGTATTATGGAGACGTGAATTCATATAACCCATTGGTCGGATGAATGAAAGTTATATATCAATTTTTATATTGACATAGTTGAAATGCTTTTGAAATGTAGCAAATCAAAATTTATTCTGAAATATATCATATGTATTTAAATGTAATTTTTGTAAAATTATATATGCGAGTATGTGCATTCACATATACTCTATGTGCGAGTAATTTTTTTTGGGTGTATTTGTGCAAATACATGTATATCACACTCTATTTGTGCAAAGTTCTAAATTACATGTTACATTGTAGACAAGTTGTAAATTGTTAGTGATATGCAATACAATTTTGCAACTTGTAAACTCAAGTTTCGTTTGATTGACAATTTTGCAAACTTGTAATTTTTTTTACAAATGAAACCAAATTTAAAATTGTAATTGTAAAATTGTAAATTGCAATTGATATTAATTGTAAGTTATGTTGAATTGTAAGTTTTGTTTGATTGACAATTTTGCAAACTTGTAATTGTTTTTACAAATGAAACCAAATTTAAAATTGTAGTTGTGATTTTTTTTGTAAATGAAATCCAATTTTACATTGCAGTTTTAATTTGCACCTAGTAGATCTTACATTGTAAAGTTGTAAATTTTGTAACATTTTAATTGTAGATTATGTTAAAAATTGTAAGTTGCGTTCGATTGACAATTTTGCAAACATGTAAACTTGTAAACTTTGTAAAAATTGTAAATTTTGTAAACTTGTAATTTATTAAATTACAAAATTGTACTGTTTTTGTAAGATTGTAAAACATTAATGATTGTTAGATATGTACNATATATATATATATATATCGATAATCATAAAGTCCACAAATAACACAGTCTACAAATCACTCCTACGCCATTGATCGAGAGATCGACCATCGTGGACACTACCGTTAGCTACACTATGTCCCTGGCCTTCATCCTTCATCATGCCCATTACAAAGAAAATTTCCCAGGTCTGAGGACTGCAGAAGTTAAAACCATGAACTCTGCAATTCAATTACATACCACATGTTAAATTGCATGTACAATGTGACAAAAAATTAAATATATATGAAACACAGATCTATGAACTCACCTTGCTCGAGTCGAGTGTCTGGTTTGGGAGGCTGGGTATCTATCAATACGAGCTGTCATCAGGACCTAGTTGATGAGCAGAAACCCACTCATCCGTAAACATCACGGTGGCTTCAACGCCCTCATTTGCAGTTACCTATGTCTACGTCTGTTTCCATGACATGAAAATATTTATATTAATGAAATGCAATTTGAACTTGAGAATTACAATTTGAACATGTAAATTATAATCTACACATAAATATGCAAACACTTCAAACATAAATAGCTAGTACCTCGTCGATCGGCATGTCATGAATAGGACTCAGGCGAGGTTGTGCAGAATACTGTGTAATGCCCTGCCCTCTATCATGTACAATATGAACAAGATAAATGACAAAAGTTAGAACAAACCAAAGTATTACATGTTCAATAATTGTCTCATTTAGAAATTGAAATTTAGGATGACAATTAACACATACCTCATTGACCTGGATGGATGGAACTACAGTGGGACCTCGAACAGATGCATGAACGTCTAACACAAAGCAAAGTATTAGTTAAAAAATGATTCATTTGAGGATACATTACAATCAAGACAATGAAATGACGAAAATCAAATGATGATAAAAAAGATATACCTGTCCCATCGGTCGAGGCCTGCATCTATCATGCAGTCGATAATATGCATCGTGGGACATGATAGCATACTGCAGCAGAGTGTCGTGATAAAAAATGTGGATAATATCATCAGCCACCTATTGTAACTCTATCTCTATAGGTGCAGTGGGTGCTCTGCGTCTCTTTGTCTGCACAGCCACCATGGTACCATGCATTGTCATGTGTGTCACCTCTGCTAATGCACTCTTCTCCTCAATCTCTAGCTGAGATGCCTCAGCTATATCATCTGTCCTAAGCATGGTACTGCTAGGGATACCTACCAAAGGCTTTGGCTATGGCTGAGCTTCAGGGTCTCTCCTAGCCCTAGGATGTGCATGACTGCGTCCCCCACCGGCACCATATAAGCTCGAGGGTGTGCTGGTTTAATCTGGGTATATTCCCAAGACAAACTCTACATATATCTATTTTGAAAAGTATAGTGGGACCTGGTCATGGTGGGGAAACATGCCCCATGATCCAATAAAATTATCATATACATAAGGCACTGCAACCTCTAGATAAGTTCCTTGAGTCTAAGTGGTTGATTAGCGGTGTGGTCAGGAGAAATATAAAATAATGTTCCCTTCACAACATGGCCAGTTGTTGCATCTCTCATTGCGGCCTAGTTATCAAGACCCATCACTGCAACCCTTATTCTCTGACATGCATTGGCCCAAAGAGAACTCAATGTTCTGATGGACCTGTAGACCTTTAGTAGATTGTCTACTGCCTCTAACATCATCCACATCGAACGTGATGCGGGAGAGTGCTCTGAAATGGAGCGGATGTTAATATGCAAACAATCACACTGATTGGTAATGTCTTGCAGCGTGATACATTTGATCTCATCCTCCAATCGTGCTTCCTTGGGAGGGTCGAGGCCCTATTGTGCAGCCACGACATCTAAAAATTAGATGAAAACATAAATGTCAGTCAAAATACATACATCAACTGTAGGTGAATTTGAAATCAATATAAATTAAAGGTACTGATAACTGAAAGAAAAATATATATGCATTTAATGTACCTGTCTCGTAGGGAACCTCCCCACCGACACTAGCAGTATCCTCCTCATCGTTCACATGCACAGAGCGGCCTCCAGAGTGATTGTCGCTTGGCTCCCCAGCATAAGCGTGTGCCGACGTAGGATGCCTAGGTGAATCTGTGAAAATAGAGACATACAAGTTGATGATTAAATATACACATGTGAAATAATTTAATTTTATGTAACTAACAACAAAGAGTACAGCATGCTCAATTGTATACTTATGAGTCCTTTGCCGACCTCCAGGGCGAGGAATGGCCGCAGATCATCCAGTACTCTGGCTTCTACGAACCGAAGAACCCCGTTTTGGATATGCATCTGCATGAAATAAGGCATAATAAATGCAGTCAGCATACAATATAAGATAAATGATAAATATGTCAATAGTAAAGATTTAGATTTGAGATGATTAATATATCATCACATGGTGCACATTAATAATGGGAGAAGGATAATGAGTGTGAGCACAATCAATAAGGAAATGACACATGCAAAGGTTTTTTTCACAGATAGTTGAGTATGATCATTCATGTCATGTGTGTGAATGCAAAGTGTTCTTGGGACTCATGGTTTTCACTTAGTTCGAAGCTCTAACTTTTCATCCGAATCCAATAACAATCTCTAACTTTTCATTTCAATTTTTTTAAAACTTTACCTATACACATAATTTATGTCGATCTATCATTCTTTTCCGCTAGGTACAAGTCAACCATTTCATCAAAAATATTCTGAAAAGATACAACAATATGTTCAACATGTCTACCTATTTCGATTTTTACCACTAGGTACAATTCAGTCATGCCATGTGATTTAGTCTTGTTTTGGCCTACAAAGGGAATGTTGGTTTCTTCTGGATTGTTGTTGGTGGAATGTATGTTTGTTACAAGAGGCTATATATTCTATGATATTGTCCTAGGTAACTTTGATTCACACTTGAATAACAAGTTTCATGTTTTTATTTTTATTTTTTATTTTATTTTGTTTTCTGTTGAAAAAACGATAAAAACCATAATACTTAGATTTGAGTTTCCTTGAAAAAAAAGATATAGTTCCACTTCTCTATAAGTTCAAATCAAAACTTATATATTTTATTAATAGTTTCATTTTTTTTTGAAAATTCTTTAAAATATTAATTTAATTTTCTAAAGTTTAAAATTTAAATTTATATATTTCATTAACTCTTTCATAAACATTTAAAAAATATATAATTTTAAACTAATTTTTAAAATTATAATTATGTAAATTAATTTATATACATTTTAAAAATATAATTATACTTTTAAATTAATTTGTAAAATTATAATTATATCATTAACTTTATCTTTACAAATGAAAACTTATACTCCTAGGTTAATTATTTCATTTCAACTTTTTAAATAAATATAATTTCAAATTTTTATGGTTTAAAGTCACAACTTATGTACTTAATTAATCTTTTCATCCATTTTTAAAAAATTAAATTACAATTCCAATTTTCCATAATTTAATGTATAAATTATTTTTTCCAGAAGAAAAAATTTGATTTGTATTAATAAAAAAGCTACATACAAAATAGTATGTAATATGTTCCTTCTTTATGCAGGTTTACATCTGTTTTCACATCCTTTCTGATGTAATTGCTTCTCTTTTTCAGGGTCTGAGAGAAGCCAAGACTAGTCTTGATAGACTGTCATGTCTGTTGGTAAAAACACCCATATGAGGCAGATACAGGATGAAACTGTTTTCCATCCTCTGAGATGATTATATACAGATAAAAAGAGTTTGAGTCCAGCATGATTTCGAGAGCTGCTGCATGATGCTTGTAGACTATCCCAAAAATATTTTATAGCAGTGGTTTAGTGAGGCAAAATAATAAATGGCCTGTGAGGATACTCTATGGCTTCTGTGTCCTTTATCTCCAAAATTTTCCAATGTCCCCATTGCAGATTCAATCCCACCTTTGAGAGTTTGTCTGCATCCATGTTTCCTTCCCTGTAGACATGTTTGAACGATATTGATTCAAAAAAAGAGAGAGTCCTGGTTATCTCTTCATATAGAGTATCTAGTGTAGAAATTCTACATCTCTGAGTCTTGTTTATCCAGTTTATGACAACCATTGAATCACCAAAAACTTGAAGTTTTTGCAATTTCTTTAAATTGCAAAACAAAGGAGAAGTTTCAAAGTCATAAGCTCAGCATAGTTGTTGGCACCGACTCCTAGCCCCATGGAGATTTGGAAGTAGTGGTTTTGATTCAGATATAAGGTTGCTCCTCCCCCACATGTCAAGTTTTGGGAAGCTCCATCAAAAAAATCCCAAGGGATGTTTTTGTTCAGCTGTTCAGGAACAATAATTCTTGGATAGGGGTTGTTCTTTGATTGAGGAAAGTAAGAGAGAATATCCAATCCCTTCCTTGCTACCTCTTCTGGAGAGATGGCTTTTTCAAGGAATATGACCCTATTTCTAGCCAACCATAGTCCTCAGATGTGGATGAGCGGGAGGGATTTGAGTTGTGATGTTTGAGGGGATGAGGACCAGTCCTTCCATGCCTCTTCCACTGTGCTACCTTTCCAGTTGAAAGTGGAGGACGTAAATGACTTTGAGTGCTCCCAAACCTATTTGGAAAAAGCACAGTGAAGGAAAAGGTGATTTATGTTTTCCTCATCATCCTTGCATAGGCTGCACCACCCAAGTCCTGCTATCTGTCTTTTCTGAAGATGCTACCATGTAAGGATTTTGTTTGCAAGGACACACCAAGTGAATATTTTTGCCTTTAGTGGGCATTTAATATTCCAAATAACTTTCTGCCACCATTTTTTATTTTCTTGGAAGAGTTGTGGACAGATTTGTTGGTATCCGATATTTGGGGTGTATTTCCCATGTTGTGCTTTTTCCTAAATCAACTCATCTTCTCTGTTGGTAATCTGGATGTGAGATGATTGCAAAGCTAAAGTGTACTGATCCCATAGGATTTCCCATTGGTATGGAAGCTCCAGGTCCTGACTCCTCCTCCAACCTTGATGCCAGATGTTGGTTGAGATAGGGTCTCCTCTCTTATTCAAGTGGAAACACCTCTTCTAATGGATTAGATGAATTAATTATTGAGGAAGGATGTGATTTTGAGCATTGCCTGGCCAGGGGTCTGCTCCTATTCTGAATTTTGTGTCGTCCCCTACCTTCCAGACCAGACCTTCTAAAATAAGTGAGAAAGATTCGCATTAAGGCTTTCCAGATAATGGATCCATTTGGAGGTTTTATGGATCCCATATCCCTGATCCAATCCAAAATCAGGGTTGGTGAGATGTATTTGTGGATGATGAATTTTGTCTACAAAATCTGAGTTGTTATGAGTCTCCAACCTAATTTTGCAGCCAAAGCTTTTGCAAAGAAAGAAGTTATTTTTATGCCCCAACCTCCCATTGCTTTTGGTCTTGCAATTTGTGATCCCATTTAACCAACGGAAGAACCATTTGATCTTTTTTCCTAGACCATAGAAAAGTTGAGCATATTCTTCGGGATTTGTTTAGATTGATTTTGGAATCCATGCTAATGCCATCCAGTAGATTGGGATTGCTTCCAATACTGATTTGATCAATACTAATCTGCCAGCTCTTGAGAGCCATCTATTGCACCAATTGTTGATTCTGGATTCCATTTTAGCAAGCAGTCAGTTCCATTCCTCTTTTTTATAGCAGTTTGGTTTAAGTCTAAACCCCATATATTTTATTCCGTCATCCAAAGCGAGCTGTTGATAAGGGAAGAACTCCTGAAAAGATCTCTGCATTTCCTCCTCCAAGTCTATTGTTGTAAGTGAGGATTTATGGAGATTTATCTGCATTCATGTTGCTTTGCAAAATAGGATTAGGATTTCTAAGAGCCGAGTCTGCTTCTCTTTTTGAGTCCTTACAAAAAATAAGGATGTCATCCACAAATAGTAAATGTGTTATGCTCGAGTTTGTGGTAATTCTGAGTCCTTCAAACAACCCTCTTCTTTTTGCATCGAGAATAGCTATACTTAAAACTTCCGCAACTAGTAAGAAGAGCAAAGGGGATAGGGGACAACCTTGTCTTAATCCCTGCTCAACATGGAAAAAAGGGGAAGTTGCTCCATTTATGAGTACTGCAAAGGAGGTGATTGTGATGCATGCAAAGATCCATTTTATGAAGGGGTAGTTGAAACCCATATGGGTGAGTAGGATCCTGAGATAGATCCAGCTTACTCTGTCAAAGGCCTTGGAGAGTTCAGTTTTTAGGATCATCCCCTTTGCTCTTTTTTTATGGCGCTGTGGATACCCTCCTGGGAAACCCCTATGGATTCATGGATTTGTCGATCCTCCAAAAATCCAAACTGTTCCTTGGAAATAATTTTTTAAAGGACATTCTGAAATCTCTGTGCAATTATCTTAGTGACCACCTTGTAGGTTATGTTGCACAGTGAGATAGGCCTTTAGTCCGCCAATCTTTCTGGAGTGTCATTTTTTGGGATTAGGGTTAGGAAAGTTGAATTCAATGGAACGTGGAGGACACCATTTTTTCTTGTTTCCTCTACTAGTTGTAATAGGTTTGGACCAATGGAGTCATACCTAGATAGAAATAATTCTACTGTCCACCCATCAGGCCCTAGACTTTTGTCTTTTTGAAAATTGAGTAAAGTTGCTTTTACCTCCTCCTCTGAGACTTCTTCCGTTAGCTCCAAACTGTCTTCCTCGCTGATGCTTCCAGAGAAATACTGAGATATTTGAATTAATTCAACTATGGTTGCTTGTTGGTCTTCTTTGAATATGTTTTCAAAATATTTCTTCTTTGTTTCTGCTAGGTATTCAAAGGTGTTTGATGTCTCATTGCTTTCATTTTTTAGCTTCCAGATAGTATTTTGTTGCTTCCTACCTTTTGCAAAAGCCTGGAATAATTATGTATTATCAACTCCACATTCCATCCAAATTGCTCTACTTTTTAATCTCAAGACCTCCTG
>LPNX010008028.1:29403-65941 GCA_001517045.1 Pseudotsuga menziesii | reverse complement strand
TCCTTGTTTTGGAGTTCTTTCAATTCCTCCTCAACTTGGATGATTATCTGATCATCCTGAATCTTCTTATTTGTTGCCCACTCCTTAAGAAGCTTTTTCATTTTGAGTAGGTTTTGAGAGAAATGAATAGCAGCCCTAGTGCCATTTCCTTCCTGATAAGGTATCTAACTTGATTGAATGAGTTGCACTGCGTCTTCATTCTTGAGCCATGCAAGAACAGATCTTGAAGGGGCTTTCTGGTTTTTTTGGTTGTTTCTGGATTTCCAGGTAGATGGGTAGGTGGTTTGAGTCTGCTCCTGAATCCACCCATTGTTTGAACATAAAATCTTCCTCCAGAAGATCTTCTAATAACAGGAACCTTTCCGATCTCTTTGGTATTCTCTCTTCTCCCACCCATCTATTTTACTAGGTTGGCTTTAGAAGCTACGGGTCTAGATATATTACTTTGGATTCCATCAGGAGGTTGCTAAAGTAAGGGGATGAAGGGTCTCTTCGTGCTTTTGGCCCCTAGATTTCATGGGCTCCTAATGTGAAGTTGAGATCCCCCCCTATAATCAAATTCCTTTTTCTAATAATCCCATATTTTATGAAAGAATCCCAAAATTCTGATATGTTAGAATAAGGCCCGTAGATGTTAACAACTATTAGGGTTATGTTTGTCTCCGCCCAGCAGAGCTGAGCTCCTAGCCCGAAGGAGGATCCCTAGGAGGATCCCTAGGAGTTTGTACATCAATTACTTGATTTCTTCCAGCCAATTGCTAACCCTCCTAAGTGTCCATTAGCATTTTGTGCTGTGAAAGAGTAGAGCAGTAAAAGTGATGATAACAAAAGTTCTACTTCCATCTCTGGTCCCATGGTTTCTTGTAGAAGGATGATTTCTGGCGAATGAACCTCAATCATCCTTTTTAGGGCAAGTTTTTTTCAGGTACTTACTAGACCCCTGCAATTTAGGGAGAGAAGTTTCATTTTGGAACCCCATCTGGGGTTTGCACTCCTCTAAGTGCCTCAAATAGGGTTTGTTGTCTTCCACTTTCCTGGTCTCTGCGTGCCTTGTTCTGGGCCGTAGAGAGATGCGAAGGTATTCCCCTTCCTTTGCCTTTGGAGGTGATATTAGGGTTTACCCCAAGCCCTTTAGTAGGGACTCTTGGGTTCAACGAGATTGGAACATCTCTTGATCAAAGGTGGAAGTGAATAGAAGAGGATTGGTTGGACGAGTCGGGTTTTGAGAGGGGAGGTGAGGCTGCCAGGTTGGTGGTGGAAATTGTTTTTCGAAGGGGAGCAAGGGAGCAGCTCTGTGTGGGGATGGGACTGTTTGTGAGAGGAGCAAGCAAAAAAATTTCCTCATTTAAATATAAAACATTCAAATGCTTTCTAAGTGAAGAAGTATTCATACCCGATGAGGTTGGCGAACTCGAATGAAGCTCCGGTTGTTGAATAGGTCCCTCGTCTACTGCTAAGGCCATTCCCTCTGATTGTTCCAATGGCTAATCTGCAGCTTCCGATGCACGATGTTCTTCAACCAAAACTAGATTCGAAGCAGTTCCCTTTGAGCTCGAGGCCCCTGTTCATCTGACCCACTTATTTCTTCATGATGATGATGGAACATAGTTTGGAAAAATCTTAGCCAAATGTCTTGTTTCATGAAATTTGTGGCATCGAAAAAGGAGCCCTTCATAATCCAACAACTGTTTCTTTATCTTAGTTTTCCAAATCAGGTTTGAATGGTCCCGAAGACTTGTTTTGATGTTCAGTGAGACTAAGATCCTGGCCACCTTCCTGACTTTTGTCTGTTGATATGAGAGGTTCACCTCTATGAAGGTCCCCATCACCCTTCCAATATCACTAAGCGATGTCGGGTTCCATAATTCCCAAGGTAAACCTGGAAGACGGACCCAAACTGGAATTGTGTCGAGTCTCTCTATATTAGCGTCGAATAATGGCAACCACCTATTTAACTAGAAAGGGGTTTTCCCATATGTCCAGACTTTTTTAAGGATGAGGTCCACATCCTCTCTGCGGCTGAAGCGGAAGCGAAACCAGCCTTTTGCTAGCGGTGTGATTTCTGGATCTTCCCCTTGAAACACTGTCCAATTGTTTCTAACCCATTCTTCCATTTTCCCTTGTGTAGGGTTACGCCCTCTAATTTTTCCAACTAGGTCCAACCCTTTCATCTCTTGGGCTTCTGACATAGAAACACTAACTTCGCAGATTAGGTTTACAACTCCTCCGAAAGGATTTAGGCAGTGGTTTTTTCGTTTTTTGGAGCCAGGTAGGGTTCTGTCCGAGCTTCTATCAGAGAGAGTACCTTCGCTTTCCAAGTTGGGGTTTTGTAGCGGGATGTTTGGGAGTCCATCCAGTGGTCTTGTGGCCTGCTCTTTTTCTCCTGTAGATGTTGGCTTCTCCAAGAAAGAGTCAAGTCCTCTGTTCAAGTCACCGTCCGGATGTCGATGTTGTGGCACTACTTGAAATGAAGCATTGTGGTTAATTACTGCGTCGGAGCCCTGTAGGTTTTGGCTTGAGGGGAATAGTGAGTACGGTACAATTCCTAGTGCTGGGTTTAGAGGTCGTGCTGTAAATTTCCTAAGCAAATATTCCTCAGCAAAGGGCAGTGAGTCCAGAACCCTAGCACCATTTCCAACTGGTAGATTCTCTAGGTTGTTCTGGACTGTTTGCGGTGACAGTATTTTGGTAATTTTCGAGGTCAAGAAAATATTTAGCCCCTGCCACGGTTCGTCCGTGTAGTCCACCATGTCTACCTGTAGACTTGCTCCTGGCTCCATATTGACCACGACCATTTTCTACCCATTCCAAAAAATCCAAAAAAAAACAGCTTGCTGCTCCTTTCGCTGCTGTGTGCCTAAAAAAACTTAAAAAACCCTGTCCTCCATGGAGCCCCCATGGGCTCCCACTTATCTCTCCCGCATCACTTCACCGCAAGTTCGAGTCCACCGTAGACCACCATAATGTATAAATTTAAATATATTATTAGTAATATTTTTTACTATTATTTTAAAATATTCTAAATTTATAATTTATAATTTTCAAAAAGTTGAATATAAATCTATATATTTTTTCTAAAAAATATCAAAAATATAATTTTATCTTAAATTATGGATTTCTATTAATTTTTTAATTTGATATTATTTTAAAAAAATCAAGAATTTCTATTAATTTTTTAATTTTATTTTTAGTTTTTTATTTAAAAAATATTTCTATTTTTCCATAATTTAAAATCACATTTTATATACTTTATTAATATTTTCATTTGATTTTTCTTGATAAATCCAAAAATATATAACTACACTTGTTGAAAAAACAAGAAAAACAATAATATTTAGATTTGAGTTTCCTTAAAACAAAAAGATATAGTTCCACTTCTCTATAAGTTCAAATCAAAACTTCTATATTTTATTAATAGTTTCATTTTTTTTAATCTTTAAAATATTAATTTAATTTTCTAAAATTTAAAATTTAAATTTATATATTTCATTAACTCTTTCATAAATATTTAAAAATATATATAATTTTAAACTAATTTTTAAAATTATAATTATGTAAATTAATTTATATACATTATAAAAATATAATTATATGTCTAAATTAATTTGTAAAATTATAATTATATCATTAACTTTATCTTTACAAATAAAAACTTATACTCCAATTAATATAGTAGGTTAATTATTTTATTTCAACTTTTTAAATAAATATAATTTCAAATTTTTATGGTTTACAGTCAGAACTCATCCATTTTTTAAAATTAAATTACAATTACAATTTTCCATAATTTAATGTATAAATTTATATATATTTTTTTAACAGAAACTAAAAAGTTTTTTATAAAACAGGTTGTGCACAGCCATTCATTACAGAGAATATAGTGGGAACAGAGAGAGCTTGCAGTTCAAAAAAACTGCACACAAAACTTATCCAAAGAGATGTCCAAAAAACTGCACATGGGGAATTTGCAAAACAACTAGTGCCTGGGGTAGTGTATACCCTTATAAACTGACTACAAAGCAAAAGATAGTAAAACATATTAACATATTTAAAAGGGAACCAATTAAGGATTGCCTCTGAGCTTCATGGGCTGAACCACTGACTCCTCCTCCATGGGGTGCACTACAGCTACAGGGGTTTCGTTCACCTTGCTACCCTAATTCATGTTTATCAGACGTTGGATATCTTCCTAAATTCTATCTACCTTACCCATTATCTCCCTGAGATTGCTCTCGTTGTCATCGATCCTTGCATCATGATTGCTAATTTGCAGAGAGGTATAACTCACCACTTCCCCCATGCTCTTAACCTCCTGTGCTATTTCCTTATTATCCATTATGCCTATCGCTATCATCTCATAAAGACGCCTGAGATTCTTCTTTACATCCATAATGCCAGCATTTTCGTTAGCCTGAGACATTCTGCATATTCCTAAAGAGAGTTCGATACGGGCGAAGTTGTTATGCAAAGCATGGAATGAGCCTGCTAACACGCAAGCCTGATTCTCAGCAGAGAGGCCACTAAGGATATACTTGAGCACTTTAAGCTCCTGCTGGAGGGAGGCACCCTCCTTGCTTCGACAAGATAAGGTGCCCACTGCACCTTCCTTCCACCCTGAACAGTGACAGCCCAAAATCATGCTTTTCTCAGCAGTGAGAGACTGAGCTTCGAATGGGAGACTGGAGCCAAAATCTATGTTCGCAAACCACAGCGAAGAGCCTGTAAGGGTGCTACAGGAGTAAGAGGAGAAGGCTGCGAGGGCAAGCCTTTCCTTCACAAAAGTCCTAGTGAGAGGGAGAGCTTCCCACGGAATTTCTTATAGCCACCCTTCACCTACACCTGCAATTACATCCAAGAGAATGCGCTCTGGAGGAATCTCATGATAGACAGAGCCGAGAGAAGGAGAGAAATGAGTTTGCAAGCTACTTCAAGGAGAAGACATAACAACATGATCGAAAAGACTTGGAGCATGCAAGGAGGAGGGGCAATTAACCCGGGGGTGGTGAGCCATAAATCCAACGTTGCCCGAGAGAGGATGCAGGAAGAGAAAGATCCACGCAGCGAGGGTAAGAGATATGGCAGGACAACTTAATGAATGAGGAGACCCTTCCAGAAGGAGCGTGAGGTGGGAGCCAGCTGTGGGATGATGGCGTGAGGCGGTGAGAGGAAGGCTGAGGGGAGGGATATGGGAGGGGGGTAAGAATATAGCTAGGGAAAGGAGTAAGGTGAATATGGAGGGATAAGGGGAGGGGGAGAAGTAAGGAAAAGGGGTGGAGGGATAAGGTGAAAGAAGGGGAAGATCCTCTATACAGCCTTTAGGGATAGTAAGAGCCACTTCCAGGGGTGAAGAGAGGGAAGACCACTTGTTTTGTGGGAGGAAAGAGTAAGCCCAACAAACCATTAGGGGATGAATTTGGTGTAAGGGGCATTTCCGTTAAGACTGTAATGACCTTGAGATAGGGAGGCCCCCATGTTTTCCAGGGCGTCCGCTGCAGAGTTATTGTGGCGAAGAATGTGGAATAGCTCATAGGATTTAGACATGAGTGGCTTTGTTTTGTCATACAGACGACGACAATTAATTGAACCGAAGGAATAACCATTAATCAACTTGAAAATAACATGTCGAGAGTCTCCAAAGATCATTACCTTGTGGAGGTCTTTACTGACTAAGGAATGTAGTCCCTGCAGGAGTGCCAACCACTCGGCCTCATTGTTGGTCCTATGTCCTAGGCCCAAAGTGAAGGTTTGTTCAACATGTCCTCTGGGATCCAAGAGGATCCCCCCGCACCTGGCACCCCTGTAAAACTTTATATATATTATTAGTAATATTTTTTACTATTATTTTAAAATATTCTAAATTTATAATTGATAATTTTCAAAATGTTGAATATAAATCTATATATTTTTTCTATAAAATATTAAAAATATAATTTTATCTTAAATTATAGATTTCTATTAATTTTTTAATTTGATATTCTTTAAAAAAAATCAAGAATTTCTATTAATTTTTAATTTAATTTTTTAGTTTTTAATTTAAAAAATATTTATATTTTTTCATAATTTAAAATCACATCTTATATACTTCATTAATATTTCCATTTGATTTTTTTTTATAAATCCAAAAATATATAACTACATTTGTTGAAAAAACATGAAAAAACATAATACTTAAATTTGAGTTTCATTAAAACAAAAAGATATAAATCCACTTCGCTATAAGTTCAAATCAAAACTTATATATTTTATTAATATTTTCATTTTTTTTTAAATCTTTAAAATATTAATTTAATTTTCTAAAATTTGAAATTTAAATTTATATATTTCATTAACTCTTTCATAAACATTTAAAAATATATATATAATTTTAAACTAATTTTTACAATTATAATTATGTAAATTAATTTATATACAATTTAAAAATATAATTATATTTTTAAATTAATTTATAAAATTATAATTATATCATTAACTTTATTTTTACAAATGAAAACTTAGACTCCAATTAATATAGTAGGTTAATTATTTCATTTCAAATTTTTATGGTTTAAAGTCACAACTTATGTACTTAATTAATCTTTTCATCTATTTTTTTAAAATTAAATTACAATTCTAATTTTCCATAATTTAATGTATAAATTTATACATATTAGTAGTAATATTTTTTACTATTATTTTAAAATATTATAAATTTATAATTTATAATTTTCATAATGTTGAATATAAATCTATATATTTTTTCTAAAAGATATCAAAGATATAATTTTATCTTAAATTATGGATTTTTATTAATTTTTTAATTTGATATTCTTTAAAAAAAAAATCAAGAATTTCTATTAATTTTTAGTTTTTAATTTAAAAAATATTTCTATTTTTTCATAATTTAAAATCACATCTTATATACTTCATTAATATTTTCATTTGATTTTTCTTGATAAATCCAAAAATATATAACTATACTTATTGAAAAAACAAGAAAAACCATAATACTTAGATTTGAGTTTTTTTACAACAAAAAGATATAGTTCCACTTCTCTATAAGTTCAAATCAAAACTTATATATTTTATTAATAGTTTCATTTTTTTTTAAATCTTTAAAATATTAATTTAATTTTTTAAAATTTAAAATTTAAATTTATATATTTCATTAACTCTTTCATAAACATTTGAAATATATATATAATTTTAAACTAATTTTTAAAATTATAATTATGTAAATTAATTTATATACATTTTAAAAATATAATTATATTTTTAAATTAATTTTTAAAATTATAATTATATCATTAACTTTATCTTTACAAATAAAAACTTATACTCCAATTAATATAGTAGGTTAATTATTTCATTTCAACTTTTTAAATAAATATAATTTCAAAATTTTAAGGTTTAAAGTCACAACTTATTACTTAATTAATCTTTTCATCCATTTTTTTAAAATTAAATTACCATTCCAATTTTCCATAATTTAATGTATAAATTTATATATATTATTAGTAATATTTTTTACTATTATTTTAAAATATTCTAAATTTATAATTTATAATTTTCAAAATGTTAAATATAAATCTATATATTTTTCCAAAAAATATCAAAAATATAATTTTTAAGGAATTTTTTAATTTGATATTCTTTAAAAAAAAAATTCAAGAATTTCTATTAATTTTTTAATTTAAAAAATATTTCTATTTTTTCATAATTTAAAATCACATCTTATATACTTCATTAATATTTGTATTTGATTTTTCTTGATAAATCCAAAAATATATAACTACACTTTTTATAAACTAGTATTTGCACCAAGAGGTGCAAAGGAACGCCAAGAGGATAAAATATTGAGTCTTTCTGCAACTAAACCTTTCTTACTTACCTTGGGAGATTGGAAATTACATTTTAATAATATTTTTGTGGGTACTATTGACCCTACTTACAACTAAGGTTTTACCTCAAGACATTGATGACTAAATACATCAATGACATCCCCAGTCAGAGGATCAATGTATCTCTCTCCCCCCGCTCTCTCCTTGACATGACTTTGAAAGTCGTGACCTCTTCGAGCATTTGCACCAAGAGGTGAAAAAAAACGCCGAGAGGGTAAATTTTTTTGTCTTTTCGCAAGCCAACCTTTGTGACTTACCTTGGGAGACTGCATATCAATAATTTTAGGTTAAGACATTTATAACTGTTGTGTTTTGGCGTTTCGATTTTCTATTATAAATTTTGCAAGTAATAATAAAAATTAATTGACAGCAACTTAAAATTAACACGTACAATGAGTATGCCGAATATTTGCAAATAATAATAAATTTCAAGCTTCTGCAACCCGCAACACGAAAATTGCGGGATGCAGGTTTCGGGAAAGATTAGCGGGATGACACACAATACTTACAAAAATTATCTCGCATCCTGCAACTGCAAATTTTGGGATGCGGGTTGCGGGAAAGATCGAATACAACTTCCTTTATTTTGTCTTCCCGTATCTCGCAACCCAGAATAAAATAAAATATGGAATTCTTTGCTTTAAAATATAAAAATAAATAAATTAAAAGCTCAAAGTTAAGGTGAATTTAAGTTGGAGGCTTCCAAATCTTAATATTATCAAAATTACATTATAACAAATATAAAATTTCTAATAATAATATATAACTTTGATCAAAATTACATTCCAATAAATATAAAAAAATCAACAATCAAAACCTACTTATTTATGTGAGAATTGCATATACTTTGTTTCTTCTTCTTATTTTTATTTTTTTAAATTTCAATCACATTATGTGTATACTTCGTCTTTTTCTCAAAATTACCATAAATTGTGTATGTGTATAATCATTTTCCCTTGAGCAATTCAGCTAAAACTGTGGTGTCATTCTTCATAAATTCTTGATACCTGCATCACGTTATTCCACTCTATTTGAATATGAATTATTTTCTATTACTCACCAAAGCAAAATTTTCCTGAGAAACTTCTCCTGGAATATTTTCCAGGTCGTTTGGAAGTTCATTAGGCTATTTATTTCGTGTTGAGATCCGTTATGGTGATGTAATACCATTTGAGCTGGTTGTTTCATTGAAGCTTATCAATTTTATTGGTTTTGGTGCTAATTCAACCATCATTTTATCTCTGTTGTTCATCGCTTTCAGTGTTTATCTTATTTCAGCATTTGCTCTGATATCATTATAATAACATGTTAGAGTTTTTCTCTAATATCATGATAATAACATGCTGGAATTTAATAGAATGAAGATATAATTGAAATATTAGTGAAAATAAATGACAATATTATTTAGTTGAGTGAGTTAGTTTTAATGATCGAGAGACCTGAATTGTAAGGAAAAGATCACATGGTCCAGTTCTCAAACTAGCTGCTTCTGTGAATATTGTGAACAACAATATATTGAGGCAGATCCACTTCAGTTTTGAATAGACCATTGTAAGTCACGTTGATACTCCAATCTTTCAGTCTATTGAATGACCAATAGGATTGAGTAAATCACTCTGTATTTGTAGGTCAGTGCTCATTCTTGTTGCTTTTGTGTCCATGTCATTTGATAAATGGTTTTTGTCCATGTCATTGGATAAATGGTTTGGAATGAGAGCGATTTGACTTGGTAAACCATCATCAAATCAAACTCTTCAAAAACAATGGTCGAACTGGGTCATTAAGGCTTGTTAGGTAATGTAAGTGGCTGGTTAACAAGTAATGTTTACAAATCGTACAATGCAAAATCCATTAGTGAAAAGCTATATTGTTCAACAATTCATGAAACAATGAATTGTAAATAGTTCTTTGTTGTATTGTTAATGTCTAATTGGCATAACTCATTGTTGATTGGAATACAACTGGTTCGTTGCCCTGTCTACAACCTTAAAACATGTGAAGGTGAAAATCGACCTTCTTCCTGCTTTTTTTTTTTACAATGAGGCAAAGAAATCTGATGTCCAAACATGTGAATTTGTTAATTTTCTAGACATTTTGGAGTCTAAACACCACAAGTATGAATACTTTTTATTTTGAACTCATTGGTAAAGGTGAATCATTTTTCCACATATAAGGTTGTGTTTCATTTCCTTTTTATAGCGCTTATAATTTCTTATGTCCTTTATATCCTCTATATGATTCCCCTGGGCATTATCTATTTTTCATTGTAATTATATCCACATCTTACAGCAAACTTATCTCAAGTGATAAATTAAAATCAAAAGTCGAAACAACTACAAGAAAAGTCGAAACAACTGTGATAATTATGCAGGAGGCATATTATTGATCTCTATTGATGCAAAAATTAAAGTGAAGACTAATCCTTGTATTCGTGAATCTTGTCCTTTCTGTTCCAGGTATATACATGGTTGCTCATGGTTGGACACTCATTTTGAATTTAATACTCAAGAAGATTCTCAGTAGAAAAGGTAAAACACAAACAATGTTAAAGGTATCTTCCACATAAATAATCACAGTTTACAAGGAAAGTTCCTCATGGCAACATAGTTTGATATTTTGGGAGTTGTATGACCCTCCAATGATTTTAGATTTCCTATCCAGAAATCCTACACAAATAAAACTCTATTGATTAGAAACATATTTCTCATTTTATGCCCTTTTAACTTGGTAAAATAGAAAAGAATTCATATGTTAATTTAATTGCCTTCGTTGCCCTTCTAATGCAGAAAACTGACTCAGTTACATCATTAATTTTCATGCTAGATAACACAGAATCATAGTAATATGAAAACCTCCCGTGTATATTATAGCTGGTAAAATAAGTCTATTGTGTATTTGCCTATTATTTGCAAAGGGAAAATATTTCGTTGATAAAACACAGTAAAAGGGAACCACCATTGAGGCTTTTGAAACCCACACCACGGGACTCCCTTGAAAGAGATAAATCCATCTTGCTAGGTAGACAATAGTGGATGAGTTAACGTGTTAGCGACTTGCCAATGTGGGTGAGGTACACTTAGTCCCATTGTGGGTGAGATACATTTTGGCAAGAAAGGGTAAGCAAATTAATGTATAAATGGATTTGAAAAGTGCGCTATTCTATAGGCATCTTCAAACATAGTATTTCTTCTCTCTTTGGCATTGTCTGATGTATATATCTTAAAAATAGTCGGGTGAGGTGTGTTAGATCTCGCCCTAGGATGAGATTGTACAAGCATCATGAAAGAAGCATTCCAATTATCGTAAATAAAGAAAAATAGCCATAGATATTTGACAGACCTGTTGAAGCCCCAACTGTGTATGTGGCTGATCAAGGTGTTTAAGGCTTTCAACACACGGAGAAAACCCAGCCAAAGGCTTCGAACAATCCCAGGAAGGTATGTTCTATCCTTGAGCTGTTTGGTATAGTAATCCCCCACGGATACTTATGTAGCCTTTGCTGGCTAATGAATGGATTTCATCCAGAGTGGATATGTTTTCTAGGATGGAAAACGAAGAGTTGAGAAAAACGAAAAGACAACTTATACCTAACTTGGACGAAGAAAATATTCTAAATCTAAATTGTTTCGAACGTGTTGAATAAATCATTGACTATCTTAAACATATGCAGAAAAGCAATTCACCACATTAACAAAAATGTGAATAGGATGAAAACTTGTCTTACTGAATCTCAGTTAATCAATGAAAATTAATTAAAAGTGAAACAGAATTAAGGCATTGAAGATAACCTGCAAGCGCTCAAGTTAGTTGAAAAACCAATTTATAAGCTTTGAAACTTTTACTACTGAACCATTCACAGAAACAGATAAAGATAGTTCATAAAAGAAATTTCATGATATTTTATCAATGCATTTAGAAATAACATAGATAAATCAAAGTTAAACAAACACATTAATTGATTGCAAATGAATCATAGTATTATCTGATCATTTGGAACAGAGAGACCAACATCTGTCAAAGAAATTTAATAGATAAGTACAAGAGATATGGAAATGTAACACTGTTTTTATTCAGAAATTCATGCAATAAATTACACAAAACCTTTAGAAAGACAGAATTATTTTTCGATCCCTTACATCAGTCTCCCCTCTCCAAAAGTTCCAAAGGCCTCATACATTAGAGATCATCACTTAAAATACAATCAAAGGAATTCCCCTAAAGGGGATCAAAACTAACAAAGATAATATCCTAAGAAATCTCTCCAAATATTCCAAATTCATAGAAGCTCCTCAGTATCGGGGTAATTGGCAGATTCAATGCCAAGTTGAGCATTACACCTATGATCTTCAAGCTCATTCTTTGCCAATTTATGTCATAATCGGATGAAGATATGAATCTTCTCTTCCATTATGAATGGATGCTTGATCAACCGCTCCAGATCATGTATACTGATGCAATCAAGTCCCTTGATTTTCTCCTCTTCTTCATCCCTGTGTTGCTCAACTTGCTCGATCACCAACCCGAGCGGACAAGCTTTTTTAATAAGTACCATGGTAGGAAAATACAAGTCAATCATGATATTATCAACTGCATACCATCTCCTGCCACAAATAGCTTGTGCTATTTTTATAGATTCACCTACCATTTCTTCTAGGTCTTCCCAGGTTCTCATAATAGCTCTAACTTTCTTTAACTGAAAGTTAGAAAGAAAAGTAATATTCTCAGGCTTATCTTTCATATCTCTTTTCCAATCAACCACTTCATCATAAGCCTTAGAAGCCTATTTTATCGTGTCCACCAAGTATTCTAGAACAACAGACATCTTATCAAACACTGTGTGAGTTTCAAAGATATTATCTAAAGTTTTGAATAACTTATAGACCAAACAATAGTGTTCCCTGTTGATTCTGATAGCAAGTTCTTTGAGTTCTTTTTTTGAAAATTTAGAAAATGAGGATGAAGCTGCACTTGTAGTTGCATCTTCATTCTCTTTTGCCAGAAATTCAACCATCTGAGCCATAGTGACATTAAAAGTCCTTTCCCTTTGCAGTTATCCACTGAGGGAAACATTCATCTCTTGAAATTCATCACACTTGTTCTCATGTTTCCTTTTAAGCTACACCAGTTCCTCTTTCAGTCTAATAATTTCTACTTTCTACTTATCAAACTCCCGGTTCAAAGTGTTCATAGCATCAAAGTTGGCTCCTGTAAAATCCCCTAAGACAGATGCAGCATCAATGGCATATGCCTGCGGATCACTTGATCGCTGAGTACACACCACCTCACTTACAATAGACATATCCATGTCACCCTGGTCCTGGTTCCTTTTCCTACTTTTCCTCACCACTGATTTATTAGTTTTGTTGTACTTATATTCTCCTAGAGATACCACAAAATATTCATTGAATTCTTCCCTTACCTCATTAATGGGGGGTATACTGATGCCAGTGGATATCAGGGAAGTAGTTTGAGTTGTGGTGACATAAGGGATAGTCATAGTAACAGGGGAAGTAGATGGAGAAGGGTTCATATTCTGAGCAGGAATGGCTTCAAGAGCTGAGAGGATGTTAGGAATTGTAGTCTCAAATGATGAAACTTGCATAGTAGAGATCTTGGATGGTGATGATGAGACTGCTGAAATTTCCTCAGCTACCGATGAAGACACTAAACTAATTGAAGGGATATGCAATGGAGTCTTGACAACTGTAGATACGTCAGATGTAGAAATAGGTATCATAGATTCAGGTAGACACGTAGCATCCTGATAAAGATGAGTCATGAACGGTGTTACATAAGAACCACCAGATAATGAGGATAATGATATTATAGAAGAAATGAGTATTGCAGAAGAAGAGGGAGAAGAGTGACTTGAAGGTTGAGATGGAGGAAGAGAGGATGAAATATTACCATTGCTACCATTGGTGAGATTTTGGAAATCATTACCTATCTCAACAGTAACAAGAATAGGAGAACTTCTTCCCTCCTCTTCCTCTGAATGAGTCAGGTCAACAGTAGGAACAAGAATGGAGATCTTTATCTTCTTAACAGGTTTGTTCTCAACCTAAGTCTTTTCAAGTTGAGTCTTTCCAACCACAGTAGCTACCTGGATAGTTTCAGCTACCTGAGATGTTGCAACTTCTTGGATATCTAGTGTTGAAGTCAACCTGTTCAGTGTCTGTTTTATCTACTCTAAAGTCTGCAAATAGTCTTTAACCTGTTGTTCCACAGATTTATGGGGAATTTCTGTCATGGGGGATTTCCCTTTATCCAAGCTCGAGCTGGTTTCTACATATGCAGTTTTAGATGCCAGAGCCTCTTTTGCTGCAGCTCAAGCTTCCTTTTCTTCTTTGTCTTTTCTCGTCCTTCCCAGGATGTCCAATTCCATAGACCTGAAATGTTTTACCCTGTCCCTAATCTCTTTTTGGTACTGTAAAATATTCCTTTGCTCTTCTTTTCTTTTCAACCTTGCTAAAACTTCAGAAAATGTATCCACTCCTTGATAAATAAAATCATTAGGAGTTTCCTCATGAACATAGCCGGCTTTAAAATGATTTTGCTTTAGGTGTAAATCAACAATGCCTTTAGGATAATGTTGTCTTTTGAATGAAAAACCAAGTTTAAGTGACATGATATGGTCACTTAGCTCCGATGCCCAAGTATAAGAGGGAATGCTCAAGGATTCAAGTGTAATAGGAAACATGGGCCAAACTTTTCTCTTTGGTGCAACACATTTTCTTGTAGATTCCTTCTGTAATTGTCTGAAATGAGATCTCTTCTAAGAACAACCTATCTGGGACAAATTTAGCCAACATGTGAGATGAATTACTACCATAAACCCTGATGTAGGTGAAAGATTCACCCACATACTAGTCTCCCATTGTGGCTATGAGAGCTTTTGCTTCTGGTGAGAAAGCAGGGGCTTCTTTGTTGAAAATCAGAAAATATACTCGGCCAAGGAAAATTTCACATATATCATAAAACCTAACCACATAGTTTCCATCCCAAAGCTCGAAATGATAAATATGTACAGGCGAGACCGAATTCCCAACTCCATCCCAAATTAGGGTAACGAAAATTAGCACATAAAACGTCCACAATGAAGGCAATAAGATAAAAGTTGGGATTTTTCTTAGCAATGGCTTTCTAGAACTCTTGAATAGCGTTTTTAAGTTCTAGTGACAGAATTGAGGCCCAAGGGAAAGCTTCACCTATGGTAATAATGTGATGAGCGATGGGATCCCATTCCTCTTTGAAGAACAAACAGTTGGGAAGGCCATAAATCCTGCACAACATCACCGCTAATAGGGAATAAGGTTCTTTGAACCACTCAATAGGGTATAATTGGTCTTTCCTCTTGGAAATTTTATGGGGTTCAGTCATCCAGGATTTAAGCATTTGGTCGAAATTAAATTTGGATTTGGTAGTGTTAACAAAATCTGCATCTAGAAGCTGGGCATAAGGCTTAAGAGCATAAATCCCGACAAAAGTTTTTGAGCGGAAATTGGCTAGCTGAGACCCAGTACTGGTATTGAAAGAACGGTCTTTCACATTGGTGTGGTCAATAATCCATCGCACAACATCGTTATAAGGTAGGATGGTTGGTCTAGCAGCGATCATATGCAAGCCAGAATCTCTAATTCTCTCATAAACCGTTTGGTCACTCTAGAAATCTGAGAGGTCATTGTTATCGAAAATTGAGTAAACCCTGGACCAGTCTAAATGATAAGTTTCAATGACATTGTTGCTAGTATTAGAAAAGACACCAAAGCTCGGGTCTCTAGTGAACATATCCTTCTGGAGGTTTTTATTCCTGGTGATTCTGGGGGTTTTAGATGTCGCCATGTGTCATTTTTTGAATATTTATACCAGAAGTTAAAAATAGAATTATACAGTAAGCACGGTAATCAATTCAAAATTTGAGACAGCAACCTAGTAACCAACCTGAAACTGCAGTAATCACGATTGGAGTCACGTGGTAAAATCTGGAGGTAAAAATCATACAGCAGAGCGAATTATAGCAGTAAAAATAGTGAAAAACCGTAAATCAAAACTATCATATTTATAATTCCTGAGAAATAATACAGACTGTCAGATGACGGTAAAAACAAAAAGAACAGTCAGGATCAGCTTTGCGGGATCCGGGATCTCTCCCGCACCCCGCATTTGCGGGATGCAAGATACAGGTTTGAAAGATGAAATATCAAATGAAAGGTTTCCTGCACTCTGCAAGTTGCGGATTTACGGGTTGCGGGATGTTAAAACAATCCAAACAAAAATTCATCATTATGGATTCAAAACAAAGAAATCAAACATAAATTTTTTGGAAATTGGGTAAGTTAAAGTATCCCAAGAATTAAATAAAATCTTAATAACCCTTTTACCGATATCCTTTTGGAGGTTTTTACTCCTGGTGATTCTGGGGGTTTTGGATGTAGAATGTGTCATTTTTTGAATATTTATACCAAAGTTAAAAACGGAATTATACAGTAAGCATAGTAATCAATTCAAAATGTGAGACAACAACCTGGTAACCAACCTGAAACTGCAGTAATCACTGTTGGAATCGCGTGGTAAAATCTGGAGGTAAAAATCACATAGCAGAGTGAATTATAGCAGTAAAAATAGTGAAAAACCATAAATCAAAACTATCACATTTATAATTCCCGAGAAATATTTTCCCGCACTCCACAAGTTGTGGATTTGCGGGTTACGGGATGTTAAAACAATCCAAACAAAAATTCATCATTCTTCATTCAAAACAAAGAAATCAAACATAATTTTTTGTAAATTGGGTAAGTTAAAGTATCCCAAGAATCAAATAAAATCTTAATAAAACCATTTAATCGATATCCTTCTAGAGGTTTTTACTCTTGGTGATTCTGGGGGTTTTGGATGTCGCCATGTGTCATTTTTTTGAATATTTATACAGTAAGCACAGTAATCAATTCAAAATGCGAGACAACAACCTAGTAACCAACCTAAAACTGCAGTAATCAATATTGGAGTCATGTGGTAAAATATGGAGGTAAAAATCACACAGCAGAGCGAATTACAATAGTAAAAACAGTGGAAAACCGTAAATCAAAACTATCATATTTATAATTCTTGAGAAATAATATAGATCGTCAGATGAGGGTAAAACAAAAGGAACGTTCAGGATCAGCTTTGCGGGATGCATGATCAAAACAATATTTGCAAGTTTATTAATTGTTCGGCGGGAACGCAAAATAGTACAAACTTTATTCAATTAGCTCTGCATCCCACATTCTGCATTTTGTGCGATGCGGGTTGCAGGCAGACACAAACCAAACAAAAATACTAGGAACTCCGCAACCCACATTCCGCACATTGCGGGATGCGAGATGCGGGTTGATTAAAATTAACACATATAAAAAATCTCCTGCACCCTGCATTTGCAAGATGCGGGATGCAGGATTTGAAAAATGAAATATCAAATGAAAGCTTTCCCGCACTCCGTAAGTTGCGGATTTGCGGGTTGCGGGATGTTAAAACAATCCAAACAAAAATTCATCATTCTACATTCAAAATAAAGAAATCAAACATAAATGTTTGGAAATTGGGTAAGTTAAGGTATCCAAAGAATCAAATAAAATCTTAATAAAACCCTTTAAGATTTACGAAGAGTCTTACCAAGTAATCTTCGTATGTAAAATTTGGGCTCGTATGTAAAGTTTCCAAAAGAACTAAAAAAAAGACAATCAACTTTAACATAAATTTATACGAACATCAGGACAAAATCTCCATTGTGAGATGAAAAATACGAAATGAATGAGTTTTTTTGCGCATCATGAAAAGCTTAGGAGAAGGGAAAAAGGTTGGTTGAAAGGAAAATGGTGAATTACTTATTATGGATACCATTATAAAATGCAAAGATCTCTACCCGATTCTATTCTATAAGTAGATATATACAATGACAGAACTCATCAGTGAACGGTCATCTCACTTCCTTCACCTTCATTGCATCCTACTTTGACATGAAAAACAAATGTAAAAAAAATTGAATAAAATTTAATTTGAAAAAAATTGAATAGTAAAATTTTAATATATAAACTTATTTAAAAATTTAAATTTTATTTAATATAAATCTATTTAATAATGTTCTTACCCAAAAAAAAGAGGTGATAATTATTTATCGCGTAAATGTTGATGAACTCAAGTAGAAGTCCTTCCAATAACGAATTCATGATGTACAAGTCATTTGCAATTATTTTCCCGATTGGAAGAGTCTTGTGCAACTCCGTAGGCAATTGAAAAACTAAGGCGCATTTCTTTTAAAAATGTAAGGGAATACTGCTGAAGGTATTTTTTTTCCATTAAAGAGTGTGCAAAAATAATTAGACATTTACTGTCAATTAATGGAATATATAGGAAATGCGACCTGTTAGGCATCAAGGTGTCAATAAATTGGTAAATACTTAAGGGAAGTTGTTGATATTGTGTTATTAAGCAAAATGTAGGAAATATGGAAAAATCTGGCATTAAGTTCTTAAGAACTTGGTGACATTCTACGGGAGTCGTTCATTATTGTAAAATTATGGAAAATGTAGGAATACTGGAAAGATCTGTCATCAAAATTCTTTAAAACTAGCATACATTTTCCTGAAATTGTTAATTTTTTTTAATTTATGCTTAAAAGCGGGAAATATGGCAACGTCTAACATTAAAATTTTAAGAAACCTGTGGTTATTTTAGGGAATCTGTTGATTATGAAAAATCTAGGAAATATGGCATGGTCTGGCATTAAAAATTTTAAAAACCTGTGGAGATTTTGGGGAATCTGTTGATTATGGAATCTTTATGAAAAATCTGGGAAATATGGCAGGGTCTGGCTATAAATTCTTAAGAAACCGTGGAACATTTTAAATAAGATGTTGATATTGTAAATTTACGGAAAACACAGGATTTATGGAAATGTCGGGCATTAAATTCTTAATAAATAGGTAGACATTTTAGGGAAGCTGTTGATTGTGGTAAATTCATGGAAAATTTAGGAATATGGCAAGGCCTAGCATCAAATTCTCAAAAAGTTGGTAGACATTTTAGGAAAAATGTTGATTATCCCAATTAATTTTTTATCGACTTTGCAAAACTGGTCACAAAGTAGTGAAGTAGTCATAGGAAGTGCATGGAATATTCCGTGCTTCCTTGCCCCTTCGGTGGCTTGTACAATTACTTTTTAAAATGACAATTTGTTAAGACTTTTTCGTACAAGTACTTTCATGAGATTATTTATTTATCATTAACACAAGTTGGCAAAAATGTCTATGGCAAAATTGTTCTGTTTAACATCAAACCAATGCAGGGTTTTCTTTCGGTTTTATAAATAAGGCCGTGTTTCATATTATGTGAGTACCTGAAGGTTTATGCTATCCCAATGCTTCAAAATTTATTTTTTGTACTTTCTCTATCTTTATGTGGACTGTGGCCACCATTGTTTTTTCCTATTTTTGAACATGTTCTTATAGCAGAGATGGTTTTGAACTCTCTCACGAGAGGGGATCTGTTGATAATGAGAATTTTAAATTTTTATGGAGCATAATGCTCCATAGCATTAGAGGGTTAGTATAGGGTAGATGAGAGTAGATCCTTCACCTAAGAGTTTTGTCGATCAAGTTTGATGTATTCGGATTTCTCTCTGTTTTCTTCTTGTTTACTTTGTGGGCAGATGGACAACTAACTAATGATTTATTTCATGTATTTTCAGATTTGGTATTCAACCGGAAACCAGCATTGTGTTGCTTCCAATCATAAAATATAATGTTTGCATTGACATTTTATGTGAGGATTTTAATTGTTTTTTAATTTATCCATAGATCATAGCAAAACAATCCTCCTCCACAACAGAAAAGCTGGAAATACCCAGACAAGACTGCTACTCAAGAAACAATGAAATGTTTCTAAATGTTTCCAAAGTATATACGAGACAAATATCAACAGTCTCTTTCAGAAATGTTTACTGGTCAGAAAAAATTCCCACATCGGGTAAACTTAGCACACATTTACATGACTAACGTATTATTATGCTAGGCCTTTTGGTTATTATATATCATACAAGACTATGAGCAGGGTTACTGGAAACCTGGAGAAAATCGCACAGTGAAGTGGGTACAGAACACCAAATTAGTTGCAGGAAAAATTAATTTCAGTGCTATTAAATTTTAATACAAACATTGGCATAGCCAAGGGTGTAATGATTTGTGTAATGGCATAATCGGGAGAAATCATCCAACCTTCATTGAAAGACTATGCACAGCAATTAGCAACACAAGTTACAAATGTAAACTGCTATTGTTATTCAAATGGTTCTCACTCATGCAACATAGAACCAAATCATGCATGTACGGGAATAGGCCCCCCGGATGAGTCTGTATGGGCCGGAATATCAAAACTTGAGAACTGGAGTGACCAGCTTACTCAATGGAGATGGAGTAATAAACTATGAGAATCCTTACCAAATATAGATGAATGAGGGTTCGACTTATTATTGGTAAGTTCATTTATTTGGCTAATGGTATTTATAATTTTAGACTATAAAAGCCTTTGGGTTGTATCCACTGGATATTTTGTTGCGTGTTTTCTTAAATATGTGAAGGAAGATGCAATAAAAGAAAATACTACAGTTGAAAGAGCCCTGTGGATTTGTTAAATTCATAAATATTTCATTGTTGTTCTGGCATTGCTAGCTATTATAAACCATTAAAACCAGTTGGGTTTTGGGTTGTTTTGTTGGGTGGAGATAGCAGGAGCTTGGATCATGTGTCTGGAAGCAAAGTCTCTATTTCCTTCTTCAAGCAATGACGATTTTGCAGCCCTTCTCGACTTGGAACTAGAGTCCACCCCTTCTGATACATCCCCAGCTAATGGAGATTCTAAAGAAGAAAACCAATCGAAGTATAGGATACACTATAAATTGTCCTTCTGCAACTTCAGTTTTGAAAAATCGCACAAACATTTATTTCATTCCCCATCCCGAATACCGAATCCCAATTCCCCCATCCCGCAATGCGGGTTGCGGGAGCTTGAAATTTATTATTTGCAAGTTTTCCATCTTGCAAACCCCATCTCGAAATTCGGAAGTTGCAGGACATTTTGGGAGCTTGAAATTTATTATTTATAATGTCTGCATTAACATTTTATGTGAAGATTTTAATTGTTTTTTCATTTATCCATAGATCATAGCAGAACAATCCTCCTCCACAACAGAAAAGTTGGAAATACCCAGAAAAAGATTGCTACTCGAGAAACACTGAAATGTTTTTAAATGTTTCCAAAGTATATAAGAGACAAATATCAATAGTCTCTTTCAGAAATGTTTACTAGTCAGAAAAAATTCCCACATCGGGTAAATTTAGCACACATTTACATGACTAACGTATTATTATGCTAGGCCTTTTGGTTATTATATATCATACGAGACTATGAGCAGGGTTACCGGAAGCCTGGAGAAAATCACACAGTGAAGTGGGTGTAGAACACCAAATTAGTTGAAGAAAAAATTAATCTCAGTGCTATTAAATTTTAATACAAACATTGGCACAGCCAGGGGTGTAATGATTTGTGTAATGGCACAATCGGGAGAAATTATCCAACCTTCACTGAAAGACTATGCACAACCGTTAGCAAAACAAGTTACAAATGTAAACTGCTATTGTTAGTCAAATGGTTCTCACTGATGCAACAGAGAACCAAATCATGCATGTACGGGAATAGGTCTAGTATCTACTCACTCTAATTACTTAATAAAGAAAATACACATACAAAATTCATTATGCACCTCAGCACTTTACATTAGGCTCTACATCCAAATCCTAACAACACTATGACTCTCAAATTAATAGCCAACACTCTATATTGATTGGCTAGCCATGACGAAAATGTTAATGGGAGGAGAAGACCAAAACTGATGGTGTTCCCAATCTCATCGTGACTAAATATGAAGCGACATATATCATAGACTGGATAAACTGTCAATGAATAATCACTTGTAAATGGATTTATGTAAAGGTGGACCGTGGTAAAGGAGACGGCCCAAATATATGAGCAAACCTAGCACTGAAGTTGAGCCCATGATGAGGAAGAGGCCCTAGAAGCTCTCCATGCTTAGTCCCGGGTTTGAATCTGCTTGCGACCTTGCGTTGTTGTAGTATGTGTTACTGAAATATGATTTCTGAATTCTCTGAGCTTCCAAGATCTCCGAAATCTCCAACACTGACATGGACATGTATGATACCAGTGGATATCCTAGGCAAAGATAGATGGAAATGGGTTTCTGGAAAGCCAGATTAGGTAATCTCGGAAGTAACGAAAAGAAAACTTCGTGAGCACGGCGGGAAGTATGGCATAACAGCACTTCGGGAACATGCTAGGAAGTATTGCAGGACAGCATGCAATGAAAACTTCGTGAACCTGCCAACACCCGACACATGTCCAGTAGACACAACACCTGTCCATCCATTATTCACCAAGCTACAATGCATGTGTCGAAATTTCAATGGCCAGGGAGACGAGGAATCTTCTGAGACTATGTCTCCATAGGGAAAATGCCTTCGGCGTAATTAAAATTAAAATTTACACACTTATTTATTATTATTTTTTTCCTAAAGAAAAGGATGATAATTTTGTTTGAGCTTAAAAAAAACAAAAAACACGTAAGTACAATTTTCAATAAACGAAAATCAAAATATGTCAACTAATAAGTCAAAACATACATATCAAATATATATATTTTAATATATATGATCAAAATATTTAAAATAAAATATATGGGTTGTTAAGATGAATGCTTCCGTCGGTTTAAGGTTCATGATTGTCTCGCATCTAGGGTTTGGATTTTTTCTAATCCTCCGTGTATTCTCAGAGGATTGAAAAAAATTGGGCAGCATTTCTGCTTGCCCTGCACACATTTCAAAATTAAATCGCCAGCATAAACACTGCTGGTTGATAGAAGTGTTTATACAAACTATAAATTTAACAAATTTGAATTTTTTCAATCCTCTGTGTATTCTCAAAGGATTGAAAAAAATTGGGAATCATTTCTGCTTGCCGGGCACACATTTAAAAATTAAACTGACGGCATAAACGCTACCAGTTGACAGAATATATATAAAACAAAAAAATAAATTTTAACTAAATAACAAATTTCAATTACAATTTTATAAAAATCCGGTAGCATTTCTGTTTGCCGGCACATATTTTCAAACATATTAGACAAAAAAAACTAACCTAAAAACATCTATAACAATTATTTTTTTCAATTTTAACCTAACATTTTAAAACTTAAAAAAAAAAATCCATTTAAATTTCAAAAACAAAGGTTTGGATGTTACCTCTCTGCTCTGACATCGTGGTGAAAGGTTAGGGGTGGTCGTGGCTTGTGTTGTAGCTCAGTCTAGCTCAATCAAGGTCTCTGGTTTCACTCACTACAACAAATACTGGAATTAGCGTCCCATTTAGCATCCCTTTTTAGTGTAATTTTTTTTTAGATTGAGTGGTCAAACTAGACGCTAAATGGGATGCATCATTGACAAAACTCAAAGCGTCTCAAAAAGCGTCTTTTTTTGCTTCCTAAATAGCATCCTTTATGATGTCCAAAATAGCGTCTATTTTTTTTCTTCCAAAATAGCGTCCAACTTTGCTTCCTAAACAACGTCGAGGTTTGCTTCCAAAATAATGTCCTATTTCAGTTCCTAGCGAACGTCCTCTTTTTCTTCTTAAATGACATCCCCGTTAGCACCATATTTGCACCCTCAATAGAACCATGTTAGCATCTAAATTAGCATCCAATATTGCATCCATTTTTGCTACCACTTTAGCATCCCATTTTGCCCCATGTTTTACTTCCAAATATGTGCCAATTATTGCTTCCAAATTTGCACCAATTTTTGCTTCCTTTTTTGCATCGTGTTTTGCTACCAAAATGATGCCAAATATTTCTTCTATGCTTGCACCATATTTTGCTTCCTATGTAACATCATGTTTTGCATCCAAGGTACCGTTTTATTTTTCTACCATATCAACACCATGTTTGGCTTCATCATTAGTGCCACGTGTTGCATCCTTTTTAATGCCTCGTTTTGTGTCTTATTTTGCTACCATATCAATGCCATGTTTGGCTTCATCATTAGTGCCACGTGTTGGATCCTTTTTAACGCCTAGTTTCGCATCTCTCATTTTTTGGTCACTAATTTAGTCCTTTTTAGTAATTTTATATACGAATTTTCGTCATTTTGTTTGGTCACTTATAATTTAGTTTTTTTTTAACCGATATTATAATATCATTAGGGCATGGATGAATCAAACCACCAAACTCCTGCTTGTAAGGCAGACGCTCTTCCATTGAGCTAGCACCCTTTAAGAATTTGGGGACCTAACTTTATTTAGAGTCCTCTATAATGGTAAAAAGGATCAATACACAACTTTGAGTATCTAATGGTCGGCAAAGGATGATATATTGTATAAGTTCGCAATATATAATCAAGCATGTTATGAAATCCATAAACTCTTTCTAGGAATTTTGAACAAAACTCAAGAAATTGGCTTAATGGGATTACAAAAATCACTATGGGCCCTAGAAACCATTATGTTTGTTTAAGGTTTGATATTTAATCGTACTCCATTAAGAGAAACATGATATGAGGACATGAAGACACATCCTTAAATGAGAATACAATGATATTCAAGCAAAATAACCATTGTTTACACCATATTGCAATAAAGAGGGTACTACTATAATTTTAAGTCATCAACACACTATATAACGATGCTAAAGCTTGGAAAAAATGATTGTAAGAAAAATCAATTCAGAATTAACTTTATTTTAAGGCGAAAATAGGACTTGTATAGAGCTCGAAATCTTGACACTCAAAAAATTTATATCAGCACTTGACTTTTAAAATTTTTTGACACTTACTAATGATACAAGATTGGAATTGATTTGATATTTATTTTATTACATTAATGTTTGAAGGATTAATGTTTCACCGCAATGTGCTAATCTCAAGTGATCTCAAGGAATGTTTTCGACATTTATAAGTCATTAACATTTTACTCTTTGCACGGTACTATGTGATCCTGAGATTTATTAAGTATAGAAAATGTTGAATTACAAATTTGAGAAATGGAGTTATTTCAATCCTTAACAAAGGTGGTTAAAATGAACTGAAACAAATGCCACTTAAAAATGAAGGACAATATACCAAAGACTAATCACATCCTTGACTTGTTTGAAAAGGCTAGTGTCAATCATCTTTAGGGAATTTAAACAAACTTGTGTATTGCCTAGTCAACAAGAGAATTGAAAATCAGCCAAATTAAATAATTACAGGAATATTTGATGGAGAAAGATGAGAACCTTGTGGTGAAAGCAATGAAAATATGTGCTTAGCTTGAGTAGTTACTATTCAGCTGTCAAATATTGGAGATCTCTTTGGTAAATGTGTTTCATATCAACCAAAGTCTTTGGCTAGTTAGTTAGGGACATGAAAGTCATCACACTCGATTATTAAAAGGAAGTGCATTTAGTGACAATGGCTCAGTCACACACTTCAGCATTAATCCAAGCATCGCTATAACATTTTAAAGTGAGCACAATCATATTTATGCACCCACCTCCAAAAATAGTAGCTACTCTTCCCAAAACGGTTTCTCATATAAGATAAATGGCACCCCCAAAGGAAGCAGGAAATGGTGTTAATCCAAATCCTTGATAGTGGAAACAAGACTGTCAAAGGATTTCCAAGTGAAAGTAGGAAATTTGTCGGCTTCTTTGATAGAAATCAAAGGTGGAGGCCATGCAAAAGCAGTTGAAACCAAGTTGAATGGACTCCAATGTGTGCTTAGGAACATGAATGGTGAAGTGAGAGGTTGATTCTTCTAAATCCAGAAATTAAATTCTCTTACCCTTTGTTTCTTTCCCTTAACTACCAATCAACATAATTTGCTGAAGTACTTTAGAAATGTCCTTTGATTAGCAAACGGTGGCAAACTATTCCTAGGGTAAAGTTTTAGCTCTAGCTAAAAGGCCCTCTATTTGATTTTATTCATAATATCTAAATATTTTGGGGAGCTAACCGGATCAATGGTTACATGTTGAAGGGAATATTTCAAAGAGTACAATTGACCTACAAAGAAAACATTTTTGAATTTTTTTATTTTTATACAAAAAGAGATTTTTTACTGCAAACTAACATAAATCATGTAGAAAAATAAATAAACTTATAATCGGATTCACCATAGTTGCAGTATAATATTATTCTCAGCTTGACTATATTTGTAAGCCAGTGCAAAATATTCTCAAATTTAAAATCATTTAAACTAAATAATTGACTAACCTTCATGTCGATCCAAATGTTTTGATGTAGTGTATCAAAGCTTGTGTCATGTCCTATCCTTTGAGGGTACAAGCCATGCAAATGTATAAGCTATACTATATGAGTTTACATCCTTTCCTATAGTCACATGCAACATATCATGCCATTCCTTGCATGCATGATCATGATCAACACAATGATGGAGATTATGTTAATGAAAATATGAAGCATGCGAGACTAGGTGGCAATTTTCCACTTGAATCTATCTTCCTTTTAGTAATAAATAATAATGCATTGAGGTCTATGTCTATCTATTCAAGTGCCAAAACATCAAGGAAGAATAGATGGGAAACAAGTGTAAGAAAGGGAAACTGAATAGAGAATTCAGTTGAGTCTCCTTTGATTAGAAAATAGAAATAGAATGGAATTTTATTTATGCTTTGAGCTCTATCCCTTAAACATGCAAATTTTGAAAATTGGGTTTGTAATGTCTAGGGAAATTGAAAAAGGAATTCAGTTAAGTTTCCTTCCTTAATTAGATCAATTGAAAAGGAAGATTATGGAGAAAAGTTAAATAGAATGGATTTTTTATGTGTGCTTTAAGCTCTGTCCTTTGAAGCAATCTTTGAGAATAGGATTTGTAATCTCTAGATCAGGTCTGAGATCATACTATGGATTTCAAATATCTTTGCAATCGGGCTTTTTCATTTTTTTCCAAAAGTAAAAATGGCAAAATATGGTTTTGGAAAAATGTTTATAGGTCTATTACAAATCATCCTTAGGAATTGTGATGTTCACTCTAGAGTCAATTTGGAAAATTTTAAGTTGTCATATACTGCACAAGGGTAAAAATACAGGGTTGAAAACTCCTTTGTGGAAGTTCCCCCTCAAATTGTAGAAAGATGTGGTAAACTTAGTTAATGGAGATAGAAAAATGTGTTATTGCCTCTTCCCATGTGAAAGTTTAGGTTGAAGTGTATGGTTTAGGAATGCTTCTATGAACCTCACACTTTTTGTTAAGGATGGAATTAAGTATGTAAATATGTTCATTCATACAATCAAAATGGGCATTTCCTCTAAAAGGGAAAAGGACACATTAAAAGAAATTATTCCATACTTCTAAGGAAATTAGAAAATAATTCTAAAGTAGTTAAAAAATTCTTCCCTGGAATATTGAGTATGTTCCTATCAGATTTTATGCTTTCTTTTACTGTAGTTGCACTTTGCATGCTATAGACCTTTTTGCCCTTGTTGCACATTTAGTTTATTGTTCATAGATTGACTTTTCCAGTAAATGAGTAGGGGCCTCAAAATCTACTATATTTAGTGTTAGTGTTGCAGCTACAAGGGAGGATAGTGGCACCTAAGCCTTCCAAGAAGAAATTGGGGCTAATAAAATGAAATGGAACCATGAAAGAAGAGTAACATGAAATTAGAAATATGTTTGGTCTCCATTTCCAAAACAGTTTTCCTCTTAGCCTCTTTCTGATCAAGTGCCAAAGGCTAGAAGAAAATACAATAGGGTGGAGAGTTGCCTTATCTTAAAATCCAAAACTGGGTATCTACTATCAGAATTTAGTGTCCTTATCTTGATATTCATTGATGTTATTAGACCACCTTCTTGTACCAAAAATTAACAAAGATTACCCTCAACTATAAGATGAAAAATATTTACTAGAAACTTTTGGTTTGCAAAAGAACTTCACAAAATAGAACTTCAAACAGAAAAAGAAGTATACAAGAGAAACCATACAAAGTCTAGTATAGATTAAATTTAAACAAAAAATATCCACCCAAAGTCATTTACAACCAAAATAAGGGCTTTGAGAAGTTCAATATGTAGCTCTTCCTTAGTGTCCTCAATTTTGGTTAAGGGTTTATTGAGGATCTTAGCTCCTACTTCAGTGTCCTAGGTGACATGCTTCATTGGTGTTATTTTTTGCATTTGAATGAGGGTTAGTGTTTAGAGGTACTACTGAAAGTGGAAGCTGCATCAATGATGGAGATGATGTTAATGAAAAGATGAAGCATGCAAGACTAGGTGGCAATTTTCCTCTTGAATCCCTCGTACTTTTAGTAATCACTATTAATTCATTGAGGTCTATGTATATCTATTCAAGTGCCAAAACATCAAGGAAGAACAGATGGGAAACAGGTGTAAGAAAGGGAAACTGAATAAAGAATTCAGTTGAGTCTCCTTTGATTAGAAAATAGAAATAGAATGGAATTTTATTTGTGCTTTGAGCTTTATCCCTTAAACATGCAAATTTTGAAATTGGGTTTGTAATGTCTAGGGAAACTAAACAAAGAATTCAGTTGAGTCTCCTTAATTAGATTAATTGAAAAGGAATATTCTGGAGGAAAGTTAAATAGATTGGATTTTTTATCCATGCTTTAAGCTCTATCCTTTGAAGCAATTTTTGAGAACTGGATTTGTAATGTCTAGATCAGGTCTGAGATCATACTATGGATTTCAAATATCTTTGCAATCGAGCTTTTTCATTTTTTCCAAAAGTCAAATTTGAAAAAGATGCATTTGGGAAAATGTTTATAAATCTATTACAAATCGTCCTTGGGAATTTTGATGTTGACTCTAGAGTCAATTTGGAAAATTTTAAGCTGTCATATACTACAGAGAGGGTAAAAATATAGGGTTGAAACCTCCTTAATGGAAGTTCCCCATCAAATTGTATAAAGATGTGGTAAACTCAGTTAATGGAGATAGAAAAATGTGTTATTGCCTCTTCCCATGTGAAAGTTTAGGTTGAAATGTATGGTTTAGGAATGCTTCTATGAATCTCACACTTTTTGTTAAGGATGGAATTAAGTATGTAAATGTGTTCATTCATACAATCAAAATGGGCATTTCCTCTAAAAGGGAAAAGGACACATTAAAAGAAATTATTCCATACTTCTAAGGAAATCAGAAAATAATTCTAAAGTAGTTAAAAAAGTCTTCCCTGGAATATTGAGTATGTTCATATCAGTGTTTATGCTTGATTTTACTGTTGTTGCACTTCACATTCTATAGACCTTTTGGCCTTTGTTGCACATTTAGTTTATTGTTCATAGATCGAATTTTCCATTCAATGAGTAGGGACCTCAAAATCTACTACATTTAGTGTTAGTGTTGCAGCTACCAAGTAGGATAATGGCACCTAAACCTTCCAAGAAGATATTGTGGCTAAGAAATTAAAATGGAACCATGAAAGAAGAGTAACAAGAAATTAGAAATATGTTTGGTCTCCATTTCAAAAACATTTTTCCTCTTAGCCTCTTTCTGATCAAGTACCAAAGGCTGGAAGAAAATACAATAGGGTGGAGAATCGCCTTATCTTAAAATCCAAAACTGGGTATCTACTATCAGAATTTAGTGTCCTTATCTTGATATTGAGTGATGTTATTAGACCACCTTCTTGTACCAAAAATTAACAAAGATTACCTTCAACTATAAGACAAAAAATGGAGATGTGCAAAGTGTCTTTCACATCCACATCAGATCACAAGCATTTCTACTCATGACCTACCAACTCCAACAAACAAAAATTCCAATGGCACTATTGTGGATAAGAAAATAAAGATAATGGAATGGGTGGAACCTGCTCATATTTTTCTCCAACTCGAGAATCTGTCCACTGAAGTCCATGCTAGTCTCCCTTGCCACATCCCTTACCTATTGATTCCAAACAAAAGAAGTTGTAGTAAATTAATATCAACTAAAAACTTTTGGTTGGAAAAAGAACTTCACAAAATATAACTTCAAACAGAAAAGAAGTATACAAGAGAAACCATACAAAGTCTAGTATAAATTAAATTTAAACAAAAAATATCCACCCAAAGTCATTTACAACCAAAATAAGGGCTTTTAGAAGTGCAATATGTAGCTCTTCCTTAGTGTCCTCAATTTTGGTTAAGGGTTTGTTGAGGATATTAGCTCCTACTTCAGTGTCCTAGGTGACATGCTTCATTGGTGTTATTTTTTGCTTTTGAATGAGGATTAATATTTAGAGGTACTACTGAAAGTGGACTCTGCATCAATGATGGAGATGATGTTAATGAAAAGTTGTAGCATGCGAGACTAGGTGGAAATTTTCCTCTTGAATCCCTCGTACTTTTAGTAATCACTAATAATTAATTGAGGTCTATGTCTATCTATTCAAGTTCCAAAACATCAATGAAGAACAGATGGGAAACATGTGTAAGAAAGGGAAACTGAATAAAGAATTCAGTTGAGTCTCCTTTGATTAGAAAATAGAAATAGAATGGAAATTTATTTGTGCTTTGAGCTATATCCGTTCAACAAGCAAATTTTGAAAATTGGGTTTGTAATGTCTAGGGAAACTGAACAAAGAATTCAGTTGAGTCTCCCTCCTTAATTAGATCAATTGAAAAGGAATATTCTGGAGGAAAGTTAAATAGAATGGATTTTTTATCCGTGCTTTAAGCTCTATCATTTGAAGCAATTTTTGAGAACTGGATTTGTAATGTCTAGATCAGGTCTGAGATCATACTATGGATTTCAGATATCTTTGCAATCGGGCTTTTTCATTTTTTCCAAAATTCAAAATGGCAAAAGATGATTTTGGAAAAATGTTTATAGGTCTATTACAAATCGTCCTTAGGAATTGTGATGTTGACTCTAGAGTCAATTTGGAAAATTTTAAGCTGTCATATACTACAGAGACGGTGAAAATATAGGGTTGAAACCTCCTTTATGGAATTTCCCCATCAAATTATAGAAAGATGTGGTAAACTCAATTAATGGAGAAAGAAAAATGTGTTATTGCCTCTTCCCATGTGAAAGTTTAGGTTGAAGTGTATGGTTTAGGAATGCTTCTATGAATCTCACACTTTTTGTTAAGGATGGAATTAAGTATGTAAATGTGTTCATGCATACAATCAAAATGGGCATTTCCTCTAAAAGAGAAAAGGACACATTAAAATAAATTATTCCATACTTCTAAGGAAATTAGAAAATAATTCTAAAGTAGTTAAAAAAGTCTTCCCTGGAATATTGAGTATGTTCCTATCAGCGTTTATGCTTGATTTTACTATTGTTGCACTTCACATGCTATAGACCTTTTGGCCCTTGTTGCACATTTAGTTTATTGTTCATAGATTGACTTTTCCAGTCAATGAGTAGGGGCCTCAAAATCTACTACATTTAGTGTTAGTGTTGCAGCTACCAAGGAGGATAATGGCACCTAAGCCTTCCAAGAAGATATTGGGGATAAGAAAATGCAATTGAACAATGAAAGAAGAGTAACAAGAAATTAGAAATATGTTTGGTCTCCATTTCCAAAACATTTTTCCTCTTAGCCTCTTTTTGATCAAGTGCCAAAGGCTAGACGAAAATATAATAGGGTGGAGAGTTGCCTTATCTTAAAATCCAAAACTGGGTATCTACTATCAGAATTTAGTGTCCTTATCTTGATATTCATTTATGTTATTAGACCACCTTATTGTACCAAAAATTAATAAAGATTATCTTCAACTATAAGATGAAAAATGGAGATGTGCAAAGCGTCTTTCACATCCACATCAGATCACAAGCATTTCTGCTCATGACCTACCAACTCCAACAACAAAAAATTCCAATGGCACTGTTGTGGATAAGAGAATAAAGATAATGGAATGGGTGGAACCTACTCATATTTTTTCTCCAACTCGAGAATCTGTCCACTGAAGTCCATGCCAGTCTCCCTTGCCAAATCCCTTACCTATTCATTCCAAACAAAAGAAGTTGTAGTAAAGTAATATCAAGTAGAAACTTTTGGTTGGCAAAAGAACTTCACAAAATATAACTTCAAACAGAAAAAGAAGTATACAAGAGAAACCATACAAAGTCTAGTATAGTTTAAATTTAAACAAAAAATATCCACCCAAAGTCATTTACAACCAAAATAAGGGCTTTGAGAAGTGAAATATGTAGCTCTTCCTTAGTGTCCTCAGTTTTGGTTAAGGGATTGTTGAGGATCTTAGCTCCTACTTCAATGTCCTATGTGCATGCTTCATTGGTGTTATTTTTTGCTTTTGAATGAGGGTTAATATTTAGAGGTACTACTAAAAGTGGAGGCTGCATCAATGATGGAGATGATGTTAATGAAAAGATGAAGCATGCGAGACTAGGTGGCAATTTTCCTCTTGAATCCCTCTTACTTTTAGTAATCACTAATAATTCATTGAGGCCTATGTCTATCTATTCAAGTGCCAAAACATCAAGGAAGAACAAATGGGAAACAGGTGTAAGAAAGGGAAACTGAATAAAGAATTCAGTTGAGTCTCCTTCGATTAGAAAATAGAAATAGAATGGAATTTTATTTGTGCTTTGAGCTCTATCCCTTCAACAAGTAAATTTTGAAAATTAGGTTTGTAATGTCTAGGGAAACTGAAGAAAGAATTCAGAGTAGTCTCCTTCCCTAATTAGATCAATCAAAAAGGAATATTCTGGAGGAAAGTTAAATAGAATGGATTTTTTATCCGTGCTTTAAGCTCTGTCCTTTGAAGCAATTTTTGAAAACTGGATTTCTAATGTCTAGATCAGGTTTGAGATCATACTATGGATTTCATATATCTTTGCAATCGATATTTTTCATTTTTCCCAAAATTCAAAATGGCAAAAGATGGTTTTGGAAAAATGTTTATAGGTCGATTACAAATCGTCCTTGGGAATTGTGATGTTGACTCTAGAGTCAATTTGGAAAATTTTAAGCTGTCATATACTGCAAAGAGGGTAAAAACATTAACTGTGAAAAAACTTCAAAATCACTTTAATATAGCTGACCATCTATAACCAAGAAGTGATACTGTCATTCTTATGAAGTTGCCTCTGTAATATGTATCACATGCAAAATAGAATCAAAGACATGAATAACAAGAAATTTATTAATGGCAGATTCATTGATTATATTGACATCAATTCTATTATATTTGGCTAGTAGGCAGTTGCATAACCTAAATGCCTTTTTTTATAGAAATCTGAGATCTATTAGACATTGGACAGTACACTAGCAACAATATGAGAAATTGAGCATGAAGCTAGTAGGAGGCTGACACTAGAAAGTATACCGGAAACAAGATCAACTATTGAACATAAAGATAGTAGGAAGCTGAAGTCAGACTTTCTTATTCAGTTTGATTGAATAATGTGAAATCTAAATGTCAGGGTGAGTATCATGGGCGAGTTCTCCAGTTTTTGTCTTCTTCTACGAACTGTGTGATGAATATGGTATCGTTTGAAGAAGTGTAAATCCATTGTGATCATTCAATTAAGAAAGTAATTTTGATTTACTTGGAAATTTTGATGAGAAACCAACAGGCCACAAGAACTAATAGTTAAAGGAAGCAACATCTCCTAAAAAAATCATCACTAAATAAAGATCTACAGTTCCCAAATACTAAACAGTAAACAATGCATAGTTCAGAATAAAAAACTGGTAATCACTATTAAACAATATATTTTACATATGAACCAAGGAGAGTACAAATACAATAAACTCGACATGGGTATGCTTATATAGATCAAACTTTCTTTATGAGTGTACAACTTCGCATCTGTAAATGTGTAAGTGGTAAGTGGTGGGTATAAGTGGGTTGAAAAACTGGTTCTACGTGGTGATAAGTAGTGTTGGTTGCCCTAAATGTAAAGGTCTTAAATATGTATCATTAAGTGTACAACAAAAGGTGGTTTCTTTATCTTAAGTTCCTGATAAATGCACGAACAGTTGTAAGTGCCCTCTGTTTCTAATATGGAAATATGCTTGTGTTCATTGAGAAACACAAGGTGGTTAAAACCCGAGGTATAAAAAGAATCAAATCTAAGAATGAAATATGGTTCCTACCAGTCTGAATGTCCCTTCCAAATCTGCGTTGTGAGGTGTCATGGATTACAATGTAAATGTAGGCCCTTCATCACACCAACAACACAGCTTAGATTGGACTTTGAACCAATCAACTACCCCACTAGCTAGCAGCTTCTATGCCAATTCCAGGATCATAAGAAAAGGTGGCTAGCACAAAGAGAGAAGGTAGATAAATCGGCATAGGAAACAATACTATAGGGTATCCTAGAGTGTTCTCCATATCCTAAGGAGTCAGAAGTTGTGAGTGTTAGTAGCTTACCAGGTTGACTAAGTATCTTAAAAACAAGTAGAGGAGGTAGCTGCAGTGGGAGCAAGGGCAGGTGTGGTGAACCTCCCAATCCCAAATCTAATAGAAGTGTGAGCCATGTCTTCCTCGACCCCCAAATCCCTCAAAAAATAAGAGGGCTCAATACCGGTGTTCGTGCACTCACTGCCACTCGAGATTGCAACCTATTTGAGACCCATGAGAATGATTTCCCCCTCTACATAAGCAAACAACAAATTGATATTACTCGCATATCGATGTTCCATGCTCCCATTGATCTCAATGCCATCAATATTTGCCTTAATACCACTCAACAATATCTCCTACAGTGCCAATACATGACTCTGATCATAATCCATCTCTTTCATCACCAATTTCACAGGCAGCACCCATACTGACAGCCAATGGTGTCGGTGTCATGCCACTCCTGATCCCCCTATTTGTCATTCATCTGCTGCTTGACTCAAACTTGGGGCCTGCAGCGCATATACAATGCCCCAATCCCCTTAGGCCCATAAATCTTATACCCACTCAATACATCAAATCCATCATCATCTCAAGACATTGACAAGAATTTTACCAGAGGCCTAGGCCCCATCGGTGTGGAAGAAAATTTTGTTTTGCCTACATATTTCCCCTATTTCTTCAATGTCAATGGGATGAATCACACCAATTTCATTATGAACAGTCATGACAGAGACCAAACCTATGTCGGTCCTGATGGCGGCCCTAAGCTCGTCGATGTCGATGAGGCTGTCTTTTTTCATGGGTAAGTAAGTGACCTCGAAACCCTCCTGCTACAGGTGTCGGCATGAGTCCAGGACGCACTTATGCTCTGTCTGCATGGTGATGACATGCCTCTTCTTGTCTTTGAAGAAATCCATGATGCCCTTGATGGATATGTTATTTGACTCTGTGGCGCCCGAAGTGAAAAATATTTCCTTAGGGCTTGCTCTATTTAGGGTCGCAACTTGCTCTCTTTCCTTTTCCACAGCTGTGTCAGATTCCTAACTGAAGAGATGGGTTCGAGAATAAGGGTTCCCATACTGGTACATGTAGTAGGGCATCATGGTGTTCAGAACTCTAGGATCGACCAGGGATGCAACCTACATGTTGATATACAGAGGTTGACCTACTATCTTGACACATTTCATTGTGATTCCTTCCACAGTTTCCTCCACCATTTCTTCTACTGTTGCTGCTGTCGTTGAGAAAGAGGTAGCCGAGAGAACATTGACGAGATTTTTTACGACCCTTCTTAAATCCATTGATAGGAGTTTCAATGCCATTGTGGAGCTCTTTAGGTGTGGAGTCTAAATTAATGTAGTGCTGGAGTTTGAAGATATGAAATGTCGGTTTTTTAGCAGAGACGAATGGGTAGTAGGCTTTAAAAAATGAATACTCATTCTCCTTAAAATTGATGCAAACTACATTTAAAACTCCCATAGCAGAGAATTACTGAGTAAATTTAAGAAAAGTATAAATATATTTTATTTTATCCACTAAGTTATCAAGGGAAACCATAACCCTCTTAGATGTTGGGGTATTATTTTTTACTTGAAAGGTACAAACAAATTCAACTCTCCATTGAATGCAGGTTGAGCCACCCAAGAGTCTAACAAAAACTCTAATGAAGGGAACAAGGATTTAAACATTGGAGGGTATTTTACCAATGGAGCAATTGAGAAATTGGTTATGTGGGTACTCGTTATTAAGTATATATTTTCTCTAGTTGTGTGGGTACTCATTATGAAGTATATTTATTCTTTAATAGTTTGTGTATTTAAGAAAGATTAATATGAAAGACATTATTTTTGTATGTTGAAAAGTCCTAAACACTTTAGACTCACATGAATTGGTGTAGGTAAGCATAGAAATATTATAAAGATATAAACAAAAATATGCTTAGTAATCAACATAAGGGAAACTTGTCGCAAACCACCAATGAAGAAACCAATCTTGAGTTGTGGGCATCGATCCCTTATCAAATAGATGCATATTTCACAACATTCAAAATACTTGAAGAGAAGAAGAGGATTTTGGAAATAAGGATGAATACTCCTCTTAAAGGAGGTCATCTTGACATCTAGCATGTTGGATGTTCTAAAGAATTTTGGGCCTCTATTTTGGTTACCTTTTCACACCCCAAAAGGGTGCCAACTATCATAGTGCTTTGTGTGTACTGAGCCTTGAGCAATGAAAATC
>LPNX010008028.1:0-15048 GCA_001517045.1 Pseudotsuga menziesii | reverse complement strand
TGATGATGATATTGAGCATGATGACTATGATGATGATGATGACCATGATGATAATGAAGAATGATGATGATGATGATGATAATGACTTGAATGATGATGATAACCACGATGATGACGACCATGATCAACAATGATGATGATGATGATGATGTTGAGTATGATGACTATGATGATGATGACCACGATGATAATGATGAATGATGATGATGATGATGACCACGATGATAATGATGAATGATGATGATGATGATGACCACGATGATGATGACCATGATGATGAACAATGATTATGATGATGATGATGATGATGATGACCATGATGACTATGATGATGATGATGACCACGATGATGATGACCATGATGATGATGATAATGATGAACAATGATGATGATGATGATGATGATGTTGAGCATGATGACAATGACCATGACAATGATGATGATGATGATGGTGATGATGAACATTGATGATGATGATAATGACTTGAATGATGATGATGACCACGATGATGATGATGATAATGAACAATGATGATGATGATGATGATAATGACTTGAATAATGATGATGACCATGATGATGATGATGATGATGATGATGATGATGATGAATTGAATGATGATGATGACCATGATGATAATGAAGAATGATGATGATGATGATGATGATGATGATGATGACTTGAATGATGATGACCATGATCAACAATGATGATGATGATGATGATGTTGAGTATGATGACTATGATGATGATGATGATGACGATGATGATGATGATGACCACGATGATAATGAGGAATGATGATGATGATGATGACCACGATGATGATGACCATGATGATGAACAATGATGATGATGATGATGATGATGATGATGACTATGATGATGATGATGACCACGATGATGATGACCATGATGATGATGATAATGATGAACAATGATGATGATGGTGATGATGATGATGTTGAGCATGATGACAATGACCACGACAATGATGATGATGATGATGATGATGAACAGGTGTTGGTGGTCTACCCACGTCGGCATTTCCCATACACACTTGCAGGAGCCGACGGCACGCACTTTCGTTGCTCCGTTTGGTTTTTCGCTCCCGGACCAAGATTGACCAAGTGTCCTTGAACGACATTTTCATGCGACCTGCAACTTGACATAACTCGGCAACCGGAGGTCGGATCGATGAGCCGTCGAATCCGTTGGTCTCTTGGAATGCCATTACCCCTAGGTGTCCCTCTCCCTCATGTCCTCGTGGCCCAATGACACCGTTGTACAGTCATTTCCTAAACTAGTTTTTTGCCCAGTGCACTTCAATGCAAATATGGCATTGGTGGGTCAAATCTACAAAACCCTAGACCGAGAAAGTGTTGGTGGTCTACCCACATAGGCATTTCCCATACACACTTGCAAGATCTAACGGCATGCACTTTCGTCGCTCTGTTTGGTTTTTTGCTCCCGGACCAAGATTGACCAATTGTCCTTGAACGACATTTTTATGCGACCTGCAACTTGACATAACTCGGCAACCGAAGGTCGGATCGATGAACTGTTGAATCCATTGGTCTCCTGGCATGCCATTACCCCTAGGTGGCCCTCTCCCTCATGTCCTCGTGCCCCAATGACGTCGTTGTACAGTCATTTCCTAAACTAGTTTTTTGCCCAGTGCACTTCAATGCAAATCTAGCATTGGTGGGTCAAATCTGCAAAACCCTAGACCGAGAAAGTGTTGGTGGTATACCCACATCGGCATTGCCAATACACACTTGCAGGAGTCGATGGCACGCACTTTCGTCACTCCCTTTGTTTTTTTTCTCCCGGACCAAGATTGACCAATTGTCCTTGAATGACATTTTCATGCGACCTGCAACTTGACATAACTCAGCAACCAGAGGTCAGATCGACGAACCGTCAAATCCATTGGACTCCTGGAATGCCATTACCCCTAGGTGGCCCTCTCCCTCATGTCCTCGTGGCCCAATGACGCTGTTGTACAGTCATTTCCTAAACTAGTTTTTTTCCCAGTGCACTTCAATGCAAATCTGGCATTGGTGGGTCAAATCTGGAAAACCCTAGACCAAGCAAGTGTTGGTGGTCTACCCACATCAGCATTGCCCATACACACTTGCAGGAGCCAACGGCACGCACTTTTATCGCTCCGTTTGGTTTTTTTCTCCTGGACCAAGATTGACCAATTGTCCTTGAACGACATTTTCATGCGACCTGCAACTTGACCTAACTCGGAAACTGGAGGTCAGATCGACGAACCATCGAATCCATTGGTCTCCTGGCATGCCATTACCCCTAGGTGTCCCTCTCCCTCATTTCCTCATGGCCCAATGACGCTGTTGTACAGTAATTTCCTAAACTAGTTTTTTGCCCAATGCACTTCAATGCAAATCTGGCATTGGTGGGTCAACTCTTCCCAGTGCACTTCCTATAATCTGTAATGTGGACCCACCTCATTAATAGACCTGGGATGTTTGTCACCGATAGCTAAAAAATATGTATCTCAAGTTACCATCAACCCTGGCGGATTATCATTGCCCAACTCAAGGGTGGTCTTCAAACGGAAAAGTAGAAACCTTCGGAGAATCTACAGTTGGGTGGAGCATTGTTATTTCCATTCAGCCACCCATGGCTAACAATTTACCTTGTGAAAGTTATTTTCTTAACTATTGTAACGTTGCAAATAATTTGAGATTTGATATGTGATTTATAGTTGTTTATATGTTAAATTTATGTCCATTGTCCTTTCTAGTAATGTTTTATGTTGGACTTTCCTATATATGTACATCTATAATTTGTACTCATGAACTTATGTTGGAAATATCGATCCTCTAAAGGTCCAAAGATGAACGATGGCAAGATACCAAGTTTGATCCTTTTGTGATACATGATGAGCATTATATGTTATATTAAAGTTCCATGTATTCCATTGAAATGTGAAATCATGTGCTGGGAAGAATTAAATAGTGATTGGATGAGAGTCCTCGTATAATTCATGTTGTTGGTTGAATATTTTATGTAGTAATTTGATATTTTGCTATGTATGCATGGCTATTTCCACTCCAATGAGTTATGTCAAACGTTTGATTAGGATTTCCTAGTCTGCTATATATTTTTGAACCAATGAGTTATGTCAAACGTTGAACCTAAACATAACATTTCTTTTGTCACCATTACATGGATCAATGCTCTTATACTTACTAAACACATTGATGCTCTTATTGATACAAAATTCTAGTTGTTGAACACATACAAACTTATATTTACTGAACAAATTGATGCTCTTATTGATACACAATTCACTTATGCCCTTATAGATGTTGTACTCACAAGTGATTGTAACTACATATCATCATATTGGTGTACTATCAAACAAATGACATCGATGTACCTTATATTAAGTTAGATACATAAACATTAAATTATTATAGATGCCTCGACACACTAAAATATTACTATATGTCTTAGTGTTCCATATTGTAACATGCACACTGATGTGGTTCTAGAGAATACCATAAGCAGTATAGGTCAACATTCATAGTTCAACTACCTCTATCTAGGTGTGGTAATGTACACAAATCTTTTGTTCTTTGGTGTGCCTCGCTATATACAATAAAAATAAAAACTTCTATATAGTGCACCAATGCAACTAGACACATAGCACATCCAGGGAAAAAACCTCTTGCACATCTAGGGACAACCACACGATGTGCACTCATGAGGATCAGAACTCTGCTGGGGATGTGCCGATGCTGGTGCACTGGTGGATGGTCCTACATCAGTAGGTGGTGGTGCACCAATGGATGGTCTTGCACTGGACGATGGCCTCGAAGAAGACGATGGCCCCGAAGAAGACGATGGCCCTGCATCGTGACCACTAGGTCCTGCATCCCCACCCATCTGCTGAAGAGTAGTGCTATGGTGAAGGACCACTCGTGCCAGTGTCAAAAAAGCATCCCGTGTCTCAGCAACTATGCGAGTTGCAGGTGGGACATCTGGCCCATGCAATGCTGCGCGAGGTGCAGGGATAGGGCGATTAGGGTCTTGGACCCTCGCATTGGGTCGGTTTTGGGGCATCCCCCCACCGATCCCCTGAAACTTCAAGTAAGAAAAATAGTTCACATGTCTATGCAACATGAACTCCGCATACAACTTTCGAAGGAAATACAGGGGCATTTCCCTGTTGTTATGCGGTGGTGAATCAAAGACCATATACCATCTATCCATCTAGTTATCAATAAATGGTTGGAATGTGCACCACTCAATGGATATATGTGACCGGTTTGCATTTGGGATTTCTCCAGTCTAAGGATCTCTGAATAATGCAAAAATTTGCTCCTTTGTTATTTTTAACCTTCTTATTGCCACATAATCCAATCCATCCTCTTGTTCTCTTCTTTTCCTCTCTCTATATGATGTGATATCATATAGTATATTAGTTGACTACGAAATAGTGTCAACAATAGCATCCATGGTGGATGCAAGCGAGCGGTGAATCTCATCGCCGCCATGAAAAGAAGCACTGATGCCCCTTAAGCGAGAAAGCTCAATCAGAATCATGACATTCGGATCCATTGCAGCAACTGCAAAAAAAACATCAATAAGCAAATCATTAGAAACATATACATGGCATATAATGACGTCTCTTCAAAATTGAAAATGTATTAAATCAAACTCAAGTTAGCAATTTAATGACAAATTCACGTACATATATTTATTTAAACTTAAGATTAAACATTTCACAATTAAAACGTAAGTTTCGTTCAACTTGTGACTACATTCAGTTAATAAGTAAGAATTGGATATAACTTGTTCTGGCTTAGAAAGATGGTTGCGCTAACTTAGAAAGATTATTTAAATTTTGTTGAGAGGTTTGTCTTTCATTTAAGGTTTGGATTTTGGCAGGAAAGGAGGAAATGTTCATTGTTTGGGACATGCCTTGGAGGCTATGATGATGTTTCTTGATCAAGGACAATCTTTCTTAGAGCATGATGATGGATATTCCAGAGCTAGTATAGTCCAGAGTTCGACAAGAGAAAACCCCGATGATATGTGTCAATGGGCATTGTATGAGTACAATTTCAAGCTTATAATGGTCTCCTATGTGTATATATGTAGAGCATATGATGTGTATTATGATGATCCTTGATGATTACTTGATATGTATCATGTAGGTCATGTTATGTACATGCGGGGTTCATCAGCTAAGATTGATGACTTTGTAGAGAATTTTGAGGAGTGTTCATTTTCTACTTGTCTTTCAAGATGTAATCGTGCAGTGTATGAGGATATTGGGGCATGCATTCTGAATAGTGAGTCATCTCTCCATATGACGGGAATGAGGTCAGTGTTCCTTAATGTTTCAGAGATAGACTCAGACTAGCATGTGGATTGTGGGGTCAACACCATGCATGCATTGAAGGTGGTTGGATGTGTGGAGATTCCAACAGAGTCAAAATGATCGCTCGAGGTGGGAAAGTTGTTGTTTGGTTCAGAGTAGAAGGTACATTTTATCTCAGTGACAAATTTGGCAGATACATAGCATAAAGACATGTTCTGGGAAAACCATGTGCTTATATTGTCATAGGGGGCTACCCAAGACACAATAGTGGTGCTTAGTGTTGAAAGGGGGAAGTTGGAAAGGTTTCTAGGACAACCTGTGGGTAGGTCTTAAGGGATATTAGATTTAGTGTCAAGACCAATATCCAAGACATTCGGTCAAGAGATTTCCTTTCGTACTTTTAGGAGAGTTAGTGGGTATAATTTGACACAGTTGCATGCGTAGGAGAGAGAGGAGTCTCCTAGGAGAATGGGTTGTAGGCAAGCCTTCGTCACATAATCTAGGGAAACTAGCATGAAAGATTTCAATTTCATAGGGAGAAATTACAACAATCGATGGCATGATGAGATTGGAGACATATCCTGATGGATGTACTAGGAGTAACTTCCTCACTAAGAGGGACCGTTATCTTTTGGGGTAGCTTGGATATGTACTTCTGCATTGGTGGTGTCTAGTATGTGGAATTGTCCGAGCGACACTCTCTTGGTGAACACTTTATAAAGTGATTTTATAATTTTACCCTTTATATTTAATCACAAAAGCGAGTTTTATAATGTTGAGGAACTTAAGTGATTTAAGTGACCCCAATAAGAGAATAAGTCACAATTGCCGATCTTGAAACGTTAATATCTAATCTTGACTCTTGAAGATGAAGGGTTAGGGATTCTGTCATTAATGAATTATAAAGGGATATCTAAGGAGAGGAAGAGGCACATTATGAATGAGAGATATTTTGGAGCCGAAGAAAAAAAGAGTGAGGAAGAGTACTGTAGCAAGAGAAAAGAGGGCGCAAATCCAAAGGAGGGAAGGAGAGCGCACTTCCCAAGACATCCATTGCAAGAAATCGAGGAAGAGGAAGTTTCCAATAGCCTAGGAATGGAAATTGAGGTAGTTATGGTATTGTCCATACAACATCAAAAATCGGTATGTACAACAGCATTTAAGAGAGGTTTCAGGGGCCATATAGCCTATACCTTATTTCCAAGTTGGGCCATACATGTCTATTTCTATTTGGGACTAATTTGGCATGGATTTCGAGGTTAGTTCAATGTGTACATAAGTTGTACAGTGTACAACAGACTTTGGCACGATTTCCCCAGTTGGCACAAGTTTTTAGGTGTGTAATAAATGTTTTAAAATTCCAGATTTCTTCTATATGGGCAGATTAATAGGGAATGCCATTATGAAATTGTCCATGGTTCTATAGCGAGTACGAGCTCTTTCATCACTTTTTGAAAAGATGCTTGTTTATGCTTCCAGTCATATTGAAAAGATGTTTGTTTATGCTTCCTAGATTCTAGTGAGAGTGGTTTTTTTTCTAATGGTTATGGTTTTCACAATCTCTAGGAATTTTGGCTTACTTGTAATTTTAAAGGCCTTAATTCATATGTATGGCATATGATGTAGATTTTTAGGCAATATTTGGTTTGTTGGTGAATTTCTCTTGAAGGGTAGGCTCTTTTGGTCATGTAATTGTTTGGGTTATTGACTATTCTATTTTTTTTATGTACTAGAGAGTTTTATTTGATTAGATATAGAATAGCATCTAAATTGTTTTTTATGAGGGAAAAAGAAAATAAAAAGTTTAGTCTTCCTACATAATGCATGTCAATAGGGTTTTTTCCAATGACATTGCCTAGAAACATTTGTGTCAATTGTATGTGATCAATTTATGTGTTTAGTCCTAGGAAAGGCATTGGCATATCATCATCTTTGGTTGGTTGGTGTTTTGGCTATGAGATGGTTGTTTATTTTTTTATGGTTTTTATTGCATTTACAAATAAAAAATGGTAATTTAAGTATCTAATTGAAAAAAAAAGCTATGGGTGAATGAATTACCTGTTAATATGACGATTCACCGGAGGATTTGTCTTCAAATCGAGGAATGGGCACTCTTCCAAGCTCCTAGGGCACGGGCACACCATCGTCTTCGCGATCCTGTTTGGTGAAAACGACTCTCGGGTCGAGACTGTGTGTTTTTTTATTTGTTTTTAGATTTACAAAACGCGCACGCGTTATAGAGTTACAAAACGCGTGCATGTTTTGGAGTTCTATAACGCGTGCACGTTATTGTTACCTGGCCTACATGTCTGCTGATATGTCAGGCTCGGATTTACTATTCCAAGTGCTATGGAAGAGGAGCGCGTTCTTTTTCTATGTAACGTGAGCCTGTTCCTAAAAAGTAAGATTGCATCTAAAAGGTCCCTCAACTTCTTGCACACACCCACTTATAATAACAAATATTAGAAAATATCTCATACCAAAAAAAATAGAATATTAAAAGATCTCTCATACCAAATTTTTCCACTAAAATATTCATAAATTTTGTCTTAGAATATAAAATAACCATTTAAAACCAACGTCGGCGTCATATAAGCAAATAAGCTACAATGGTTATATTGAAATAAACCATATTCATTAAATGATCAAACAAAGGTATGAGCACTATACTTTGACAAGTTTAACCACAATGACACATGTCATCTAAATACTTAGAAGATACTCCTCCAACAACTATTTATAAGTATTCTTATATCCCTTTTAACATTGATTTAGAAAAAGAACCATACAACAAACCCCACCGTATTTATGATATTTGGAATATAAGTATTCTTAATATGCTTCCTTATCCATATATCCCCTTTAACATTGCTTTAGAAAAAGAACCATACAACAAACCACCCACCATATTTACGATATTTGAAGTCTCATATATATATAACATTGCTTTAGAAAATAGAGAACCTGCAAAACAAAACAAGCTACCGAGGCATATAAAATTACAAAAGGAACATATAATAGTAATAATAAATCGATTTTTAAGGAGATATTTAAGTTAGATAACCAATTTGGTGTATAAAACTCCTTTATTTATGAAACAAAAGATTTCTTTCTACTTACCAACTTAGCTGCTAAATTCTAGAGATGTTTACATACTCTAAACCCTTTAATTTTAAACTTATGATCTTCTATGAAGAAACTTAGAAACACATGTTCTTAATTGTTAGACTCACGTAGGTTATACAAAAAGAAAACCTATAAAACACCGCAGCCACATATATACTGAACATTCATAAACCCCATAGGTTAGCTCAGTTGCTTAAATCTTTACATGATCATAAAATTGAGGTCAAAGGTTCAATTCTCTAAGCTCTCTAAAATTAGACACCCAAATATAGTAAAAAAAAAACCTTTGTTAAGAACTTCGATATGTATCAGTGAACGAAATTAAGAAAAATATTGGACATTCACAATACTCCACCTAGTAATATTTTAATGGTATTGAGTGGTCGAGCAAAGAACAAACTCAACCTAGCAAAATGGGGTCTATTCTTCGACCAACAGACAAACTCCACCACGAGTACATAGGACAAACCCATTAATTCGGTTGGGCGTTTTCATCTATTTTTGGTCTAGATCGAACGGTAGCGCTTAAGACCTTATAAAGCAGAAACCCGATCTTTCAGTGGAACTTGTTCTAGACCGATCTTTGACATGTAATCTTACCAGATATGCTATTATTTCTACCCCATCCTCTCATGGCGAGAAATGTAACTTTTAGTGAGAAATATAACTTTTAGTTAAAGTTATGATTTTTTCTTTTGAATTTTGTTTATAGAGATATCAATAGTTATAACACAAAACAATGTTATAATAGAAATCATAGGTGACATAGTGAAAATAAGATTAAATTATAGTCGTGAATCACATATAAGGGAATTATGATAAAGCGAATTTTAAAAGATATGAAAAAAAATAAAAATAAAAAGTGAAGGAAAGGAAACTCATAGAGTGACAAAAATCTTAAATAATATGGAAAAAAATCATATTTATAATTTAAAAAATATATATATATATTATGTAGATTTAAGTTTTTGTTGAAGAAAACAAAGTAACTTAAATTATTTGCTTCACATTTTAAAACTTGCTTTGTTGGCATGGCCATTTAATGTATATTCATTGGAAATAACAAAGAAATGATTTAAAATACTATAAAAAATTCTAAATTCTAAATCAAGATAAATTGAAATTATAATCAATCATAACATATTAAAATAATTGTAACATATTAAGATAATTGTAACAAACCTAACAAAACTAAATTATTATTGATTTTGAAAAAAAAATACATCTCTCCCCGTGCCCTATTAAAAGTTGATGCCAATAGAGATCACCTTGAAAGCCATTAGTTTGCCTAAACTATTCATACCAAATAAAAAGATATAAGATATGCTAGTGTGCCTCTCTCTATTTCATATAAATTTTTGTTACCTTTTTTAATATTTCATGAAAGCACTTTAATGAATAATATGGAATTTAATTACTTTGGAATTTAAAAAATATAAATTATAATAATTTAATTTGAATTTAAATAAAATAAAGTTGTTAATTTTAATTATTTAATTAAAGTATGAGTTTCATTTTCTCAGCAGCCTGAGTTCAATATAAAGATCTGTGAAAAGTCTAGTCAAGTTAAGCGTTTGAATTTGTATACACCAAAGAATAAGTATAAGTCATTTTGATAGCTTATTAGGTTTTTCTTAACTAATGATTAAATAAAACCATACATAAAACAAATTCCACAAAATTATATATTAAAAAAATTCCATAATCAATAACTGAAAAAGAAAGACAATCCACAAAATTATATTTTAAAATAGAAAAAAATGAAAATAAAGTAACGTGGGTTTCATCACCGACACAGAAATCGTGAACCGGAAAAAATATTTGAATGACACTTTAATAAGCGACATGGAATGTAACGGAAAATTTAGTTAAAAAGAGAGGAAAAGTAAAAGCACGGGGATAGAACCCGCGGCGTTAAGGCTGCAATGATTGTTATTAGATTGCATTTGTAAGAATTTATCCAAAAAAATTTCATTATCCATGAAATTAAAAACATTACAAGATTATGAAAACGAGAACAAACCATTAGAAGATTGTGAAATCATTAGAAGATTATGAAATATAGAACAACAAACAGGCAGCCTGAAGTACCTATAGATATATGACCAAAAACAGAAACCCAGTAGCTCATAAATGTAAGGTTCATTAACCTCAAAAGATGTGGAAAGATTTCAAAATCAGTCGCTAAAAGTTGTTGGCCCAAATGGAAATCATTAAAAGTTGTTGGCTTATATGTGAAATCGTTTTTTAGGGTGAAATTTTTTAAATTAAATTACATTAGATTTATCCAATGATTTTGTTTTATAGAAACAGTCGACGATCATCTCATATGGTAAACCATTATAAGCTAGATTTAAGGAGCATTATAGGTTTTGGCCATCATTAATCGAACAAGTAGTGTTGAGGCTGTAAATATATATTATTCAATTTGAGTGATATTTAGATGATCCTCTCTAGAGGTTTCTTTTACATCCATTAAAGGATTATTTTTTTATTTTTTAGATCCTTGTGTTTTTAAACTATTTCTATAAATATTAATAATAATATTAAATCTATCATAAAATATCTAAATATTAAATTAAATTTATCACAAAATATCTAAATATTAAATGAAATAATAAATTCATTATAAAAAACGAATTTAATATCATATTGAAAACACTTAAAAAAATAGTATCATTATCGACAGAATTTACAACTCGTATTTCATTGTTGTGTCCAAAAGTAAAATAAAATAAAACGAATATCTAAATGCCAAATATCAAAAAATAAATATAGATATCTTAACTTTCTTATAAGAAATGGTGGAGAAATGGCGAATTGGCAAAATATGAGTGACACTATGACGAAAGACATCAGAAAGAGAGGAAAGCTAAAGCACAAGAGTCAAACCCGAGGCGTTGAGGAAACATTAAAGATTATAACTCTTTAAAGATTTATCCAAAGACTTCAGTCTACATGATCTAAATCGGGATTACAAGCCAATACAAGATTAATATCCGATCGAGAACAAAAAACGGCCAGCGTGATGTGATTTAATTGACCCGATAGAACCTATAATGAAATCGAACTCCCATGACTTTCAGACTTTTTCAGGGAAGCAAACGGAAAGTCGGTACCTAATCAAGAATTTCTTTTTCACTAATGTTCAATCCCGGGGCTTAATTCCGTAGATGTCTTTTGGAATTTCAAGATACCTTACTTAGCTCAAAAGATATGGAAAGATTTCAAGGTTAGAGACTAAACGTTTTTGGCCAACATAGGAAATCATTATAGCTCAAATTGGAGCACTGGCGAAATTGAACCCGCGACGTTGAGAGGCTAAAAATTAGTGTTGAACTTAACGATCCTTAGTTTATTCTTGAGGTCTTATCAATGATGATGTTATATCGGAGTCGAACTCACCGGATTTCAAGCCTTCCAAAATAATATTCAGGAAATGGCCATTCATGCTAATAACAGGTTCCAGTGATCAGAAAAGAACAACAATAATGCAAAGTTAACCACTGTTTTTACAGATTTAAAGCATAATAATAAATGGCAGCAACAATAATGAGGGTTTTTTTGCTATTAAAGCATATTAATAACGGAAAACAAGAAGTCGGAATCATTATGAACTGAGTTTCGGCGTGATTTATCCTAAAAATGGCACTAATTGAGGCTTTTGAGGGATAGAGGCTTTTGTGGAAAAAAATGTTTTACTAATTCAGGCAGTGAAATCAAAATACCTTTTGATGAAAAAAAACCTACAATCAATAATTAATGGACAAGCATTCCATAAAAAGTGATGATAAAGAGGCATTGTAATATTCAAACAAAGATAATTAAGTGGCATTGCGGATTATACAACCATCCAACAGTAACACACAATTAATTAGAGCAGAGATCATAAATGGCAGAAAAGGAGGATCCTTAAATCATAATTACATGAAAAGAGTCAGTGGTTGTAACACAAAATTAAGAGGAAAAAGAATGGAAAAAAAATCAATGATGGTAACACAAAATAGGAATCAAACATCTAAACTCTACTGTAAATTCTATATAATTTAAGTAAAGAAAACGAAATTACAGGAGAAAAACAGAGACAAAAAAGTCACTGGTTGTAACACAAAATTGTAATCAAACATCTATGCTCTACTATAAATTCTATATAATTTAAGTAAAGAAAACGAAATTACAGGAGAAAAACAGAGACAAAAAAGTCACTGGTTGTAACACAAAATTGTAATCAAACATCTATGCTCTACTATAAATTCTATATAATTTAAGTAAAGAAAACGAAATTAAAGGAGAAAAACAGAGACAAACTGTTAAAACGAAGCAAGAAAAAGAAAATGCTTATCTGTGCAAAGATCAGTCAGCTCCCTTCTACACCATTTTCATCTGATCTAGATTGCCTGCAAATAAAATCGAAACCACAAATCCTAAATTTAAATGAATTGAAATGGTAACAAATCACTCACAGATTGAAAGATTTGTAACAAAGAATCTATCCATCCAGCAAATTTAATAATTACTAAGTATTAAAACAAAGGAAGGAGGAAATAAGTCTCTAGCCTCACCATCACTTATTTGAGAGGCCGATGTGAAACCCGTTCCTCAGCTTCTGTCTCATACATACAATATATGCCTCCCTTCCTCTCAGTTATCTCATAGAAGAGATAAAACTCAACCAGAAATAAGCAAGAGAATGTTTGAACATTAAGGATTCCTTTATTATTTTATATGTCATTGTCAGCTTGCCATGGCCCAATGGTAAAAAATATCGTCATTTATAGCCGTTGGACCTATAAACATTGTTAGGATGAAATGTCATTGCCTGGCTGCCATATTTCGTCATTTATGGTCGTTGGACTTATGGAGAACGTAAAGAGTTTCAAATATATATTTTATATATTTATGTTAAAAAAAATTTAAAAATCAAATTTATATTCATGTTTAAATTGTCTATAAAATTTTATTTTAATTAATATAAATCTAATTTATGTTTATGTTTAGACTGCGAAATTTTATTTTAATTAACATAAATCTAATTTATATTATGTTTAGATTGTATATAAAATTTTATTTTTAATATATATCTAATATATATGAAATTTTATTTTAATTAATATAAATCTAATTTATATGAATTTTTGTTTTAATTAATGTAAATCTAATTTATATAAATTTTTATTTTAATTAACATAAATCTAATTTATATTCATCTTTAAATCGTCTATGAAATTTTATTATAATTAATATAAATAACCGTCGCTCCTTTCAAATTCATAATTAATATAAGTAATGTTCCCTCCCTTCAAAGAAAAGCCTAACTAGTAAACCCAAAATTTCAAATTTTCACATTTGGCAATTATATAGATATATAAATCCAAAGGAATATGGCTTTTTGAAAGAAATTATATAGATATATAAACCCATTTTACATTAGGCAATTATATAGATATATAAATCCAAAGGAATATGGCTCTTAGAAAAAAATTATATAGATATGGCTCTTAGAAAGAAATTATATAGATATATAAACCCAAGGAATGGCTCTTAGAAGTTTAAAGTTTAGCAAAACATACCCCTCCATCATTTGTCCCTTTCTTTCTTAAGCTCGTGAGACCTTTTTACATCTGATAAGGACTAATTACATGCATGGTAATAGAGAGGATGCTAGTTATGAAATTGTTTTCATGACCATGTCATTAAGAGGGGCGTTTACACACTAGGTTGAATTAGGAGGACAGATTGTTCTAAGGGGTTCTCTACTTTCAATGCAGGGTACATGATATTAATAGTCTCAGAACTATATCAAATGAGTTCGTCTAGCTTTGAAATTACATGTAAATCTTAGAAAATAGTAGGATTAATCATATAAGATAAACATGTTGTTTTATTCTACATAATTTTGAAAAATATTCATTTTTTATTTTGTTTAATTTAAATATTTTTATTAAAAAAATAGTTATATCTAGTTATATTGTAATGAAGCTAATACATCTCGTATATTCTAAAAATATTCTTTAACTAATTAACCATAAATATTGGGATATCCATTCTACTAAAANTAACCATAAATATTGGGATATCCATTCTACTAAAATCAATCAAACCTATATATATATATATATATATATATATATATATATATACCTCGAAGTACATTTAAAAATACACACTTCAATCCATTACAAATATATCTCAAAAATATTTAAACCATATTACAGATCTTTACATTACTCACTAAACAAATTTTAGAACTCCTTACCTTACCTACTAAACAAATCTTCCCGTTGAGGGGTTTTCTGTTTCAATTTTGAGAGGACTAGTCTATGGCGTTCCCATTTTTACTAAGGTCTAATGGCTGGCCTTTCAGTATGGTATTTTAAGTTGGTTGTTACTGAAGGATGGTGGCGTGGCGCCTAGAGAATTAAACTTTTTATTAGTGAGTATAAAAAATGGATATATTGTAATGAGTCCAATTCACTTTTGAACATGCATTGGCTCTTGTTTCAAATTTTATGCATTAAATTATACAAATTATGATGTTATAGTTTTTATTTATTTAAT
>LPNX010008026.1:328286-372555 GCA_001517045.1 Pseudotsuga menziesii | reverse complement strand
TATATAAATTAAAAACATAAGCCACCAAATTTTATTGTTGTTTAGTTTGTATATTTCTAATAAAATATATTTTTCATTTAATTTATTAAAATTTTACAAACTAAAAATTTACAAAATTTACAATATTTTATAAAACATAAATTTTTTTTCTTAATTTATAATAAATATATTAAAAATAATTTGTATAAACCACTTTATTTATAAATATATTTATAATTATCAAATAAATAAATATAAAAGAATATATATATATAAATTAATAATAATATTTTTTAACTGAATGAGATTCAACTAATATAAATACACTATTAAGTGATTCATATTTTAAAATACAATTAAAAAACATACTCTAATACTATTAAAAACATTTTTTTTTCATACTTTTTTTTCATGGATCAAATACCATGTTAAAACATACATCCAATACGAAGTTATAATTTTTTCTAAACTTTACTTTTAATTATATATCAAATTTAAAATAAATAATTAAACATAAATCCATTTTATTTATTACTAATTTTCAACTAAATAATTAAACATAAATCCATTTCATTTATTACTAATTTTCAACTTAAGTATACAAGCCTCCCTTCTACATCCTACCAAATTCATGCTACATACATACCTATGATCAACAAAACCTTCTTGTCACATGCATTCTATTAAGCATTACAAGCCTTTTAGAAACCTATCTTTATGGATTCTTCTCTCCTCTTGATTTTGACATATGTGTTGTGTAAAAGATATGAAAATGACACTCAAAAAACAAATAATTATAGTAATATCCAAGTAACAAATAAAAAGACATTAAAACTTACTTTGAATGATAGTGATATAAATTATAAAAAAAATGCATATGCAATGTTATTTAAACAAAATTAAATGAATCAATCTTTGTATAGGCTTCTTGTTATTTCGGGAAAAGCATGGATTTACGTAATAGACATCGTTTTGGCAACCGTGCAAACACTTTTCTAGTTTTTTTATGTCATGTTTTTTCCTACATTCTCTAAGCTTTAAGGGGCTAACCTCTTCTTGTTCAAAACAACTTTTTGTATTGTATTTTGACAACTCTCTAACAGTGTTCACTTTGAAAACCTGCTTCTTCACTGTGACATCATGCTTTTCCTAATAGATCTAATGCCAAAACCGATGAGGTCACCACCTACTCACCCATTTTGTCTTCCATCTGTATGTGGTCACCATGTCCATCTTTCAATGCCATGCAAAGCATGTTATAAATCCTATTTCATGTGGAAGAGTAGTGGGTATTCCATATGTATGTGGTCACCATGTCCATCTTTCAATGCCATGCAAAGCATGTTATAAATCCTATTTCATGTGGACAAATAGTGTGTATTCAGTTGTAGAACAAGAACTTGAAAAGAAAACATATAATCTGAAACCTTTCGTGTCCATTCTATACAGAGAAAATAGTGGATTCAATGCAGGGATTCTGAATACTCTGTATTTCTAACGGTCGTTTTCCATTTTTCCCATTTATAATGATCCAAATTTGGTTGATTTAGCCTCTTCAAATTTGAGCAAATAAGTGATAGATTTTAGGTATATACTATCTAATTTTATAAGCTCAATAAAACTTCAGAAGGCGGCGTGGAGGTTCTGCACATATTTATTTGAAGTGCTGAATAATTTAGGATGAACAATCTCTTAGCAGTTTTCTTGATTTGGATTCCTTGGAAAATCTTTTTGCAACAATTCCAAAATCGAGGTTGTTTCCGCTGAGAGTAACATACACTATGATTTTGACATATTTTACCACATGCGTTGAGCTCAGGTGATCAAAAATTGAAGTCCTTTGTTAAAGCTTGTATAAAAATCTATTTTGGTTTTCAAAGTTCAGCTTTGTTAAGCTAGTTTTATAAATCTTCTTGTTTAGTTGGATAAAAAAATATTTTATATTTAAGCTTTTCATTATCGGGTTGGGTTAAATTTAGCTACAATTGAGCAAGATGTCTCTTATTCCACTATACTCGACAGATAATTTTACCCTTTAGGTATTTCCTATTATGAAAATTTGATATAAACTATATGAAAATTTTTCATTTATGTTACCTTGATATAAAATATATAGGGATTTTACTTTTCGGCCTCTCTACCACCTTTATTATTACCCATCAATCCCTTCCATTTTATCTATGTTAGCCAAAATTCCAATTCTGCATAAATGCGGAATAAAACTATAAAACAGAATCGAAATAGGAATTCACATCAAGATCATACCTCCAGCCATTGATGCTACTACTCTTGCTGCATAGGATCTCCCTGTTCCACAAGGACTTCAGCTTCCTGCACAGTTCTTCCAAGCTCTGCTTCCTCTCTCTGATGGTGTAGAACTGAAGGGGATTAAGGTAGTGAGCTTGGGGACCAACAGGGGTTTTAAATAGCCAAGCTCCCATCAAGCTTCTCAAGGATATGAGTCGTATGTTCCAAAAATCAAGAAGATGGACCACTCCAAAATCTCCCAAGAAAACGTTTTCCAAACCAAATGAACCGTTTGAGGAGCTGCTGGATGGAAGATGAACCGTCGACCCTGCTGAATGGATGCGGGAGCTTACATTCTCCCACTTGGTCCATACTTCCAAACTTAATGTCTCATCGTAAAACCTATTGACAAATTGTATTAAGTAATAGATACAAGAATCATGGCGATAAGTCCTCTTATGACAAGTATTACCTTCCATGTATTACTATGTATTTATTGCTATTTTAATTTATGTGGCAACAATTTCTTAATGAATAAACCTTATGTTTATTCTTGGTCCTCATAGACGAATTTTCTCAAATAAACTTAAGGTGCACATATGAATGAGAAAAAACATCACAATAATTAAGACTTTCATTAAAAAATAACATTGTCCATACAATGAGAAACTACATAATGGAACCAAGTCCCATATTCATTACATGATCCTTGAATTTAAATGGTGGCATGCCCTTAGTCAAAGGATCAGAGATCATCAACTCAGTGCTGACATGCTCAATGACCACTTTCTTTGCTTTAACACGTTCCCTGATGGCTAAATACTTAATGTCGATGTGTTTATTTCGAATCCCACTTTTGTTGTTTTTAGCCATAAAAACAGCAGCTGAATTATCGCAATACATTCTCAATGGCTTAGAGATAGAATCCATAATTCTAAGCCCATAAATGAAACTCTTAATCCATACACCATGTAAAGTATCCTCAAAACAGGAGACGAACTCGGCTTCCATAGTGGAAGTGGCAATCAAGGTCTGCTTGGCACTCCTCCATGATACGGCTCCACCGGCCATCATAAAAATGTATCATGATGTTGATTTGTGTGAATCAACACATCCAGCAAAGTCTGAGTCTTAGTAGCCAGTTACTTCCAAATTGTCCGTCCGTCTATACATAAGCATGTAGTCTTTAGTTCCTTGAAGATACCTCATTACTTTCTTTGCAGCTCTCCAGTGGTCTATACCTGGATTACTCTGATATCATCCCAGCATTCCCACAACAAATGCAATGTTAGGTCTTGTGTAGACCTGAGCATACATTAGGCTTCCAACAACAGAAGCATATGGAATGTTCTTCATTTGTTCCCTTTCAAGGTCATTCTTCGGGCATTGGTTCAAATTGAACCTATCACCCTTCATAATGGGAGCTATACTTGGTGAACAATCCTTCATCCGAAATCTCTCTAAAATTTTATTAATATAGGTTTCCTGTGACAGACCTAAGAGGCCTCGAAATCTGTCTCTATGGATCTTAATGCCAATGACATAAGATGCCTCACCCATATCCTTCATATCGAAATTTTTAGAGAGGAATTGTTTCACTTCATCCAGCATACCCTTATCATTGGTTGCTAGCAAAATGTCATCCACATATAAAACAGGAAAACAAATTTTACTCCCACTAACTTTCAGATATATACATTGATCCATAATGTTTTCTTCAAAACCAAAAGAAGAAATTATATTATGGAATTTCAAATACCATTGGCGAGATGCTTGTTTTAAACCATATAAGGATTTCTTGAGCTTGCAAACCAATTGCTCACCATCACTAGAGGGGAATCCTTCAGGTTGTTTCATGTAAACCTCCTCCTCTAGATCTCCATTTAGAAAAGCTGTTTTCACATCCATTTGATGCAAATCCAAGTCGAAATGGGCTACTAATGCCATAATAATGCGCAAGGAATATTTCTTATATACAGGAGAGAAATTCTCTGTGTAGTCAATTCCTTCTTTCTGAGTGAATCCTTTAGCAACAAGTCTAGCCTTGTATCTCTCAATGTTTCCCAATGAGTCTTTCTTTGTCTTAAAGACCCATTTACATCCAATGGATTTTGCACCATCAGGCAACTCAACAAGGTCCCAGAATTCATTAATCTTTATAGAATTCATCTCTTCCTTCATGGCATTGTACCATAATTCTGATTCTTTGCAATTCATGGCTTGTGAAAAGAACTTGGGATCATTTTCGGCTCCAACGTTAAATTCAGATTCTTATAGATACACAACATAATCATCACGAATGGCTGATCTCCTTGGTCTATTAGATCTTCTCAATGTTGTATCACTATCTTCTTGAGAAGTATGTGGTTCAACTTGTTTTTCAAAAGTGCTTGGAAACTCTTGAACTACCTGATCTACTAGAATTCCGTCAGCAGCTTGTGGAACTTCAACAATTGGTTGTTCAACACCAGTTTGTAGTTGAGGGGTGCTATGAACAATAACCAATATATCACTTGAGGTGGAATGTTGAAATTATGAATGATCCTTCTCAGAAACTATGTTCCTGTTTAGATCGCTCCCATTGATCAAGTCATTTTCAAGAAATTTTGCATTTCTTGATTCCACAATCCTAGTGCTCTGAGATGGACAGTAAAATCTGTAACCTTTAGAACTTTCAGTATATCCAATGAAATACCCACTAATGGTCCTTGGGTCCAGCTTCTTTTCTTGTGGATTATATATTCTCACCTTAGACGGGCATCCCCAAATGCGCATATGTCGCAAACTCGGTTTCCAACCTTTCAATAACTCAAATGGTGTTTTGGGAATGGCCTTGGTTGGAACTCGGTTTAATATATACACTGACGTCTTAAGTGCTTCAGTCCACAAGGATTTAGGAAGATTGGAGCTGCTAAGCATACTCCGCACCATGTCCAATAAAGTTCGATTTCTTCTTTCTGCTACAAAATTCTGGTCAGGTGAATTAGGCATGGTGTATTGGGAAACAATCCCATGCTCTTGAAGAAATTTAGTGAATGGCCCAGGTGCTTGTCCATCTTCTGTGTATCTACCATAATATTCTCCACCTCTATCTGATCTCACAATCTTAATTTGCTTGCTGCATTGTTTCTCTACTTCAACCTTAAATATCTTAAAGGTATTTAATGCTTCATCATTTTTATGAAGCATGTAGAGATACATATATCGTGTGTAATCATCTATAAAAGAGATGAAGTATCTTTGACCATATCAGTCCATTTCTAGACTACATATATCAGTATGTATGATCTCTAATATGTCCGAACTCCTATTGGCACCTTTCTTTGACTTGTTGGTCTGCTTTCCTTTTATGCAATCCACACAAGTCTCAAAATCAGTGAAATCCAGAGCATTAAGTACTCCTTCATTTACCAATCTTTTAATTATGTCTATGGAGATATGACTTAACTTTCGGTGCCATAGTTTAGAGGAATCTTCATTAATAACACATCTTTTAGTGCCAGTGTGAACATGCATTGAATCATAAGTGACATTGTTTTGTAAATTAGTGCAGTAAAGATGATCAGACAAAATACCATTCCCAACATAATCAGATTTATAAAATAAACTGACAGATGTTTCTGAAAAGTTAAAGGAATATCCAAAATGTACAAGTCTTGAAACTGAAATCAAGTTTCTAGAAAAACTTGGAACATAAAAGACCTTTTCTAATTCTAAAACAAATCCACTGCTTAATGTTAAATAGCATGTTCCTATAGCTTCCACATGCGAGCCCATCTTGTTTCCTGATAAGATGCATTGCTCACTTCCCACTGGCTTCCTTAGGTTTTGTAAACCCTGCAAGGAATTCGAAATGTGAATTGTTGATCCAGAATCAATCCACTAAGTGTTAATATTGATATTGACCATATTAGACTCATAAAAAACAAACGAGATTGCATTACCTTTGTCCGCAAGCCATTTCTGAAATTTTTCACATTCCTTCTTCATGTGTCCCTTCTTTTTACAGAAGAAACGCTTGGAAACTTTCTTAATATCAGTTTGGGGAGGTACTTTACCTTTCCCTTTCTTATTGACTTGAGATTTTCCCTTCCTATGCGTTTCCAGCATTGCACTTCCTCCCAGTTCCATCACCAGTCTTTCTTCCTCTTGAACACACATGGTCATGAGTTCATTTATTGACCATTTATCCTTATGTGTGTTGCATGAGATTTTGAAAGGTCCATATTGGTGCGGAAGGGTGTTCAGGATGTAGTGCACCAGGAAAGACTCTGATATATCAACCTCGAGTTTCTTCAATTGAGCCACGGTGTCCCTCATTTGCATGATGTGCTCATGCACACCTTTCACACTGGTGAGCCTTAGGGATGAAAACTTCATGATTAGGGTGCTTGCTAGTGCGTTGTCTGAAGTGAAGAATTGACCATCAATGGCTTTTAGCAAATCTCGAACCCTTTCATACTGATCAACTGAGCCACGAATACCAGCTGAAATTTTAGTCTTAATGAACATCATGCTCAAACGATTAGATCGCTCCCATCGCTCATAAAGCGTGATGTCCGCTACAGTGCTGGTATTGGTGAGTGCTGGTGGTTCATCTTTCCTGATAGCATAATCTATGTCCATCCATCCCAAATGAAGGATAATTCTCTCCTTCCAGACCTTATAGTTATCTCCCTTAAGTTCAGGGATATCACAATGAATTTCAGAGAAATTTGTAGGTTGTACAACTGCATAAAAATAGAGATCACATGCTTACGTTAAAATTGAGACCAATTAAAAATGTCATGTTTTACCAATGTAAATTCATGCTTTAAGATTGAATCTAATGACATAAAAATTGCCTGTGGGCTAAATTTTTAATTCAAGCAGATTCAAAATAATCTTTATGATAAAACTATTAATTCATAATTCCTGTGGGTAAGTTATGAATAATTCAATATTTTATCCTAATTAATTACATTAATATAATAAAAATTCCTGTGGGATAAAATTTATTATATTTAATATAATTAATTACAATTAATGTCTAAACTTTATTTATAATATTAATTAATTAGAGATGCTATGGCTATTCTCTAATTAAATATCATGTAGAACACTAGACATTATTTTTGTTCACAAGCTTCAAATGAACAGATCTGAATGAGATTGGGAGCTTCAACAATGTACAAAGTAGCTTCAATAAAAAATAAAATCCAACCTTGGAGACTTGGAAATCCATGTAATTTTCCTTTCCACTAAAAAATAATGTCGGTGACCCAAAATTTTCTGAGCAAATACATTAGCTACAGTTACAAGCATTAGCTATATTGCAGCTTTGTAAAAACGCTGCCAGCATAAAGTCACAAGCAAACTCCAGTAGTTATGATCATTTCAAAACTCTTTCCACCAAGTATTTTTACATGAATATAAAGATTTCATATTACATTCGATGCTTAAGTGGTAGTGTGAAATGTAATAACCTTTTAATGCTTATTGCGATATACTACTCAGACAAAACAACGAAGGCCCTTTTGTAAATAACACTTGTACAGTCAAGAAAGCAAGTATTTTTACTAGAGCCTGAATATAAAAAAAATTATTTCAGGCTTCAAGATTTCTTACTTTTACCTCAAAATAAAAGATCTGGCTCCTTAAACTTCAAAAGGAACCCAAAATGAATAGTACAGAACTAGGAAAAAACAATACAGAGCTTTCACAAAACCTATATTAGATTGCCAAAAACACAAATATAATAGAACACATACATTTATCAAACCTATGCTGAGATTTAAAAAAAACATAAAGGGATAACCAGAGACTTGGAGATGGATTTCAATGTTGTCTCTCTACATTGGTTCTCTTGGAGGGATGAACCAAAATATCATTTTATACAACGTATCAAATATAGATCTGATGAAATCTCACATACCAAGCAGGAAAAAAACGCTGGGAACTTCTCATCACCGGTGTTAAGCCATACGCTTATAAAAAATTAAAAAAACAGATAGTTTCTTCTCCAAATCTAAGCAGATCGAAAAGCAGCCAGACCATGAAAATGTGGATGATGTTTTAGATCTATACATCATAATAAAAACCATGCATACAACGATTGGAAATTCATTCACGCTTATTGCAGATCCAAATATTGGAAAACTGAATCAATCCCTCCGATCTGCCCCGCATGACATCAAAAAACTCACACAATTCTCCGTTTCGTGAAATATTCATAGGTATAAAAGGTCAATACAAAGAAAACGCCGGTACTTAAAGGTATTTTCCAGATCTAAAAAACACATGCATACAAAGAGATCTACCTTCTCGTATATATATATACATAATCAAGATCCCTTAATGCAGGCATAAAAAATATTCCCCAAATCTCCATCCATTGAAACAAATACCCAATAAGCAAAAAAGAAAAACTGCCGCTAATGTTGAGCTGAATAAGTTATTGCTACTCAACACATACAAAGAAAAGCAGAAGATTAGCGCTGGTGAACAGTTCCAATGGCCCAATTCTGAAAAATCAAGGTTTTCAATCATTCGATTTAACTCAGCCATGGCGATCATAATGGACAGATGCAAGAAGGCAGAGGATAAAGCACAGAGTCTAAACCCTAGAGGACGCATCCAATGCAGACAACAAGGCAGAGATAACTAGGGCTCTGATACCAACTGTTAGCCAAAATTCTGATTCTACATAAATGCAGAATAAAACTATAAAACAGAATCGAAATAGGAATTCCCATCAAGATCATACCTCCAGTCATTGATGCTACTATTCTTGTTGTAGAGGATCTCCCTGTTCCACAAGGACTTCAGCTTCTTGCACGGTTCTGCTTCCTGCACAGTTCTTCCAAGCTCCGCTTCCTCTCTCTGATGGTGTAGAACTGAAGGGGATTGAGGTAGTGAGCTTGGGGACCAACAGGGGTTTTAAATAACCAAGCTCCCATCAAGCTTCTCAAGGCTATGAGTCGTATGTTCCACAAATCAAGAAGATGGACCACTCCAAAAGCTCCCAATAAAACGTGTTCCAAACCAAATGAACCATTTGAGGAGTCGCTGGATTGAAGATGAACCATCAGCCTTGCTGAACGGACGCGGGAGCCTGCTGAACGGACACAGGAGCTTACAATCTACACATAGAATCTTCATCCAAAATCATGCTCTTCGAATCCTGATTCTCTCGTGATGAACACATCTATGACACCAAAGTAGATACCTTCGACACAGTGGTCATTGCTTCTAACATAAATGGCACTATATGAGAGGATTAATCCCAAACTACTACTAGTCAAGACCCTTGATTCCTCTTGAAGAATTATTTATCCCGATCCATCTATCCTCACAATGTTTACTTTTCATGATTCATCACCAAGTCCTTAATTTGCTATTCACCCAGCAGACATACCATCCTATATGCCGACTATTTCAAAATATTGTCTATTATAATAGAGGATGCTATTGAAAATATGTCGTGTTTTCCTAATTTACTCACTTTTCAAGTTCTCCATGAAGAAAAAATGGCCTCCTAATATCAGTTCTTAAAACCACGAAGAAGGAGAAGAAGCATAACACACATTGGTGGAAAAAGAAGGAAGTGATGAAATCCCAAGGGAATTGGCCGATTTGTTGGAACATATACCATCTAGAAAGCATGAACCACAAGTCACTTTCACCCATTTTTCCTCCACATAATTTATAGTACCTCAGATGCAAGACCCCTTACACTTTGCAGGAGGTCGAGTACCAATGAAATCAAAATTTCAAACCAAATGTTTGAGTATAAGGAGAAGAAATTTAAATATGCTCAAAGATATCGAAGGATAACTGGGAGCATGGTAGAAGAAATTATTAATTATGGAATATCATAGAGATGATACTTTCAAAATAGAAGTCCTAGAACCTAACCTTCTTGTCCCTTCCACATTTCGTGAATGGAGAGAAAATGAACACAAAGTGGGATTCAAAAATTTTGGTAAGTTGGACAAAGTATATTTTTATAAGGATGCTAGTGATACAATGTGTAAACATGTATTTCAATTTTTTGCTACTTAAATGAGGCTAAGGATTGAAATGCAAATATTGGAACAACCAGTTTTAAAATCAAAGAGGGTAGTTGTCAAAGCAATCCGATAATTACAAAAAAAAGTTGTATCTTTTTGCATTGGATTCAACAGAAGTTTCCCATGCAAAATATTTCTTTCAATAGAAAGATAACGGATTTTCATACCTTATAAAGAAACTGAAAATTCCTTGGGAAGAACAAGTCCAAACCCCTAAATTACTGAAAATGGAAAAATGAAAAAGAGAAAGTATATGAGAGCATGTGGTAATACAAGAACCAAAAGCTGGACTATGAAAATGAAATAAGTGACTTAGAGCTAAAAATTTCATCCAAAAAGATGTAGAAGACATAATTGTCTATTGATCCCAAGGGAGCACTCAACTAATATGGGAGATAGAGAAAGTTCGAAAAGAGTATGAAAAACAAGGTTCAGTAGAAGAAGTAGTCGAATAAATGGAAGAAGATATCCCCACTCAACAAGAAAATAATAAGGATAACATAATTAAGGAGAAAGAGTAAGAATTGAATTAGAGAGAAAACATGATTAAAGAATATGAAAATCAATTAGATGATCAGGATAACTCAATTACGGACTTGAAAAGTGAGATGGATGATCCAAAGATCCAATTCACCAAGTTTCATTTTGATATACAAGGAGAAGAACGTTTGATAAGGATGATAAAAGTGTTGTGGGTCAAAATAGCACAAGAGCTTCTCAACAAATGAGATCATTATGATATGATCTAATATCAATTAGAGATGGCCCAAATAGTTGCGGAGAAAATAAAGAAACTAGAAAAAGAGCTTGGGAATATACCAAAAAAATAAGTAGAAATAATTGATTACTTGAAAAGAAAAACAAAAAGGAAATTGGAAGAGTTGCAGATTACAAACAAAACTCACTTAATAAAGATGGTAAATCAAATTATCACAAAGAAAACATTGACAAAGAGAACACAAAGTAGAATAAAGCCTCTCATGAAAGGAGTGTCTCCCTTCAAAGGTACCTTGAATGCTATGATAAATTAGGCCTGCCACATCCATGGGTGGGAAATGGGGAAAAATTATATAAAAAGGAAAAATATAAGGAAAAGTTGATGCAAAAGAAGAATAAACTAGTACAATTTTATGTGTACTATAATAAGTAATAAGTGAAGATGCACTATTTGATAGCCTAAGAAATGAGATTGAAATGTAATTCATTCTAAAGAACATGTAAAAATTATGAAGCCTATATCATATGAGAAAACTAAACTACTAATCTTGAGATAGCATTAAAGGCCCTAAAAGCACATCATTATCCTATATTTAAATATTGGTCTTAAGAATGCAAATATTACAAAACTTTTTTTCCACGCCATAATATCATTGGGCCAAACACTAGGATAGTCACGAAGGGAGGAAAGTATTCAATATTTTATGCCACCAGGTGAAAAATAAAAAGTTTGAAGGACCTAAAGGAAAAAATATAAAAAAATAGTAAATAAAAGAGAAGAAGAATGGATGTTTAAAAGTGGGGCTCGATAGTTAGAACAAGTAAATGAAAACAAAAAATATTTTCTCAATATGCCATCATTCACGAAAGAAATAATTCAATCTCTGAAGTGATGGTGGAATACGGTTAGGTAGTCAAGGGATTCAGAGACTTATCAATGCTAGGAGTATCATAAATTTCAAAAACATTTATAAGGAACTCGAACGATAAAATGTCTTAGAAATAATAAAGGCAACATGGTATTTCCCTCAAATGGTAATATATTCATAGAATCATGCTTCCGGGAGATATCAAAATAAGATTTGTTGCGACTAATGTCAACTTTCAAGAAAGTTAAAGGTCTACAGCTTGATGAGTACACTATGAATTTTTTTTTGACTTGTTAGGTCCACATCTCCTTCGAATGGGTGAAGACATGAGGCTAATTAGGAAACTGTTGGGATCAATGAAGATAACACTCCTCACTATCATCCCTAACATAAAGAAAGCATCATCCTTGAGTTCGTCCTATTATCTTACCTAACATCATTTACAATATTTTTCCCAAAGTGGTCGTATTTAAGCTTGAATAAATTCTTTCAAAGGTTATATCGATAGAGCAATTTTTATTCCGAAGAGGTTGATCTATCCACAAGGAAATTGGGACTACAAAGGAAGCATTTCATTCAATACATAAGAAAAGGATACCAGTGGTGGTGATGAAATTTTACCTGTCTAAGGCTTATGACCAAGGATACTCTCTTTGAATGGAGCGCTGTAATCATCCTTCCTAATTATTGAATGTAGATTTTATGGAGTGGTGGAAATGGTGTATAGGTTAAGATTGGGAATAACATGATAAGGGTGTTTAACATCAAAGTATTTATTTGCGAGGAATTACCATTAGGATTACAACACAATAGTCTTGTGCACACAATATATGAAGAAATGATGACGGTTTCTTGTAAAAATTGAATGTTTTCACAATGGAATTGATGAAGTGACATATATATAGTTAAAGGAATATCCTAACACCCCAATAAGGTCATACAACGAGGATGGAGAACATTCACTGCTAAAATGGGATATCAAATGTTAATTGACGTGGAATTCAATACCGAGTCATTGATACGGAAGGTAAAATCTCAAAAAAAAAAATTGTTCACATGGTTCATCATCAAGTTTTTAAAGGTTTAAAATATTTTACATGGGATAACCTCTAAAGGAAACTTAGCCAAGGTCCCAATGTATGTTATGGTATTTGTTCTGGCATGCATGAGAAGACATTCATGATATTTTTAACAACAATCCTTTTTCTCTTCAACTCTGGAAGGAACTAGAATTATGGATTAAGATTAAAATATTTGGATATGGGACATATTGGAAGAAGAGCTTTCAGCACTGTTTCAGAGAAGAGAAGTAAATATTACTAATTAGTTCCCTAGAAAGAACTAATTAGTAATATTTGGATGTCTAGAAATGTGATTCCTTTAGAAAGATGCACATGGAAGACCTCATAGGTATCTGCAGTAATATACATGCTCATAAGCAATTATAAGGAGAGTTAAAAGAAAATAGGGAAAGAATTATAGGGTTATTGAATATAGAATGTTCAATACCATGGTTGTTTCTTGATACAGCTTACGCGCAAGCTGAGCATCTAGGAGGTATCAGGGTCATGATTTTTCTCAAGTAGAATCACTTCTTTCAACTTTCTGTTAGTTGGGGACAAGTAACAAAAAATGGAGCAAAATTGTTGGCACTTTAAGCCATAAAGTGGGTGGCATGTGAGAGGAATTTGAGTTCGCTACAGGTATATTTGTTGTCTCTCCATTGAATGGTCATTATACAAAACAATAGATATCTAACCATTAAGAACCTAACTAGTAAACTAGTGAGGTCAGGTGTGCAACAAGCTTATAGGATTCAATAGTGTTTATAGGGAGAAGAACGAGCATGAAGATTAAACAACAAAGTTCACGCTATCCAACTAACATGGAAGTTTGTGCTTTAAGGAGTTCGAAGCCCACTCATGTATAGAATCAAACATGGAATTTTGAAAGAATAACAACAGAATAATTTTGGCATGAACAATGAAAGAGGTAAGAAAGTAACATAAATCTTGAGAATATATGTATATATATATATATATATCAGATTGGTAGATAAGGATATATTGTGTTTTAAAAAGAGATATTTATATGTTTTAATGACGATACTTTAAATCTTTTCACTTTTGAGTAGTAATGGTGTACATCTAGTCTTGTCAATAAAAATAATTTATTGAAAAATATATATTTGTCATTTTAATATAAACAGAATATTTTTTTTTATAAAAAATATTTTCATTTTATTTAAATAACAAATAATATGTATACATTAAAAATAAATGACCACCTCATTTCATTTATCCACGGAATTACATATAACCAACATAGATTCAAATTCTAGGATTTATCAAGCACCGAGAGGGATCAAATCTTTGGAGGTCCAAACTTGTTGAGTTACTTTGGTGTGGTTGAGACCAAAAGACACATCTTTTTATTTAAGGTAGACATATAATATTTTTATATGTCATCTCTGGACCCTAATCCTAGGCTCTATCAAGTGACCAGAGGGATCAAATCTCCCAAGGTGCAAACCTCTCCTCGAATAGCTCCTTGCCAACAATACGTCACAAGAGGTTTGCACCTCTAGAGATTTGATCCCTCTCTACGCTTGATAGAGCCTACAATTTAAATTATAATCGTACAAGTTATTCCAAATCTAGAAGATAGAGTAATTCTTCATTATCATAATACATGAAGACTAAACATTAAAAAAAATTAAAAAATAACATAATTACTAAACAATTTATTAACTATTATACTAATATAAGAAATTAACTTTATAAATAATTATTTTAAGATAATAATTATAATATTTTAAAACGTATCTACAATGAATGCCTCCACACAGATATAATTTTAAATCAATATTTGAAAGAATATAATTACTTTTGAACTTGGCTAACCTTTTAGCCATTGCAATACGGGTACCACCAAAGCTCCATATAGGTGAGAAACTTTATAAAGAAGTATAACCTTTACAATTGTTAACTTATGATACAAGGCTCATATTTTTTTATTGTATTTTTGGAGAGGGTAAATTTTTTTTTTAAATGACAAAATTCTAACCATGTAATAAAATTATAAAATTATAGGTTTTATAATAATTATTAGTTTTGGCCGTAAATAAAATATTATTCATTTTAATTTTGTTAATAGTATGCTATCATTCATTTTAATTTTATTGATAGTATCCCATTCTCATATGTGGATGTACAAAGATGTGTATCTAGATCTGGAGAGATCTGACGGTGTGATCAAGCCCTCGCCATTGCACAATGATACTTGCTCTACAGAAGACCATTGGAGCAAGGATGGAATTTGACGAGTAAATGACCGTCATGGGTAAATTTACCCATCAAATACAGCTAATATTTTATCGAAGTCGTCAAAATCTGGCTTAGAATACAAAAAACATTTCATATTTTGATTCTTACCGATAATTTTGACGGGTGTCCGCCATTTGAAATTCTAACCCTGCATTGGAGCAAAGGGATCTCTTTGGATGAGAGCCTGCCTTTCAATAGCACAAGTAAGAACATGGTCCTGCTTTTGACTTGCTCGCCCAAGCTGTTATTGTCCCCTTCGAACTGTAGCTCAATTAGTATGTGCCATTAGTACATGGAAGAATTGGAAGGAGCAAAGGTTTCTGTTTCATCCTCTTCGCACAAAATACATGTTAGCCAAAACCAAGCCGACTAAACTTGATTTTACCGCTCAGTTAATATTAAAAATTAAATATTTTCATGCTGACTTCTTTTTCCTTTTTTTAATTATCGAGTGAAACTTATCTATCTCCAGACTAGACAAGTCTATTAACTTTGGTCGGCCTTTCGACCCAACTGATTTACTTCAACTTGTCAGTTCTTACTAACTTGTTTTACCTCAACCACAAGTCGGCTGATCACTTTGACCTCAAGTCGGCTTACCTCTTCAACCACTCAAGTCGTCTCACTCAACCGACCTTGTCGTTTCACTTACTTTGGTTGAAATCTAGAGAGTATGTTCCTTAGTCTAAGAGACTTAAGAAATTACAAATGCTTTTCACCTGTGAGTAAAATGAAGTAAAAATGGACACATTAACAAATCCAAAGAACTTATAAAAACATATGTCCAAATATGTAGGAAGACTTGAGTCGACCAATGTGCCGTAAAACATGGAACTTTCACGGAGTGAGAAATTTATGGGTTCTTGTTTTTTTGAATCAACAATAATTGTGAAAGACATTTGCACAAGTAAATTTGGGGATAATGTGTGGCCAAATAAGCATGCATTCAACCATATACTATTTCAGATATATAACTATGCAGAAATAACAAAGGTATTACAAACTTGTCTGTTCAGACTTGTCTATCCAGACTTGTTGGCTCACCGACTGATCCTTTTACAGAGCTTCAGCTCTTTGATTGAGTCACATACACAGAAGATTGAGCTTCAACTTCTCTTTTCTCACCTTGAGTTCCTCTGTCTCTCTTTTGCATCTAGTGACTTCTGTCTAACTTAATTTACAATCTTCTTCTTCTATTTATAGGCAACCTACAAATTGCTTCTACATGAATCAACTGACTCACCCTTAAAAACTGTAATAACTATCCATCTAACAACTTAGCTTTAGAAATAAATTCAACATGTTTACATTGCTGAATTGTGGACTCTTCCCTCTTGTCAGACTGACCAACAAGATCTTGATTGATATAGACTCTGACAGAGTCAGCCAAGAATCAGGTATAGATCTAAGAGTAATTAATTTTTCCAACACTCCCCCTTAATTATGAGCAGATGGGGATTTTTTTTTTTTAATTACAAAATGTTTTAGAGCTTAGACATGCTATGTCTATGACAGAGTTCACTATGGAGAACTTGTCATTCCAAGATAACTACGCAGATACTGGAAAGTATCATTTTCCAATGGTTTCGTAAAGATATCTGTAAGTTGGTCTTTCGACCTGCAAGATTCCAAACAAATTTCTTTGTTGTTCACCAACTCTCTTATAAAATGAAACCTTGTGTCGATGTCCTTGGTTCTCTTATGAAACACATGATTCTTCGATAATGCTATGGCTTAATTTTTGTCACAGAAGATGGTTGTCGGTTCTTGATGGTTTTGTGACAAGTCTTTTAACACTCTCCTCATCTAGACAACTTGACATGCAACACTTGTCACCGCAACATACTCTGCTTCAGCTAAAGACAGAGTTACTATGGGTTGTTTCTTTGAATCCCATGAAACAACATCTGTACCAAAATGAAATGTGTACCTAGATGTGCTTTTCCTGTCATTTATGTTGCCTCCATTGTCACTGTCAATGTACTCAATGAGTTTAAAATTTTCTAAGGTTGAATACATAATACCAAGGTCTTTTGTGCCACTTACATACCTCAGAATTCTTTTACCTGCTGGCCAATCTGAGTCTTTTGGTGAATCCATGAACCTTGAGATCATACATACACCATACATAATGTCTGGTCTTGTCGTTGTCAAATACATTAGGCTACCAACAATCCTTTTGAACAGCATAGGATCGACAGTGGATCCTTCATCATCCTTACTCAATTTTAAACCTATTATTACTAGTGTTGGGGATGTCTTGCAATTAGACATGTTAAATATTTTTAAAACTTCACTTGCATACTTTTTCTGTGATATGAAAATACCACTTTCAAACTACTGAACTTCAATGCCCAAAAAAAACTTCATAAGCCGCATATCAGTTATTTGAAATTCACTTTCCATGACCGTTTTAAAATATGCTTTGCCAAAATCACCATTAAATATTAAATCATCTACATGCAAGCAGACAGTTAACATCTTGCCTTGCTCATTCACTTTGGTGTACAATGTTGGTTCACTTTCACTTCTGTGAAATCCATTTTCAGTGAGAAAGGAATCAATTCGACTGTAGCAATCTCTAGGAGCTTGTTTCAACCCATAGAGTGCCTTTTTCAGCCTGTACACTTTATGCTCTTGACTTGGAACTTCATACCCTTGTGGCTGTTCCACATATCCTTCCTCATCTAGATATCCATTTAAGAATGCCGACTTGACATCAATTTGATGAACATGCCATTTGTTTTGTGCAGCAATGGCCAAGACTATTCTTACTGTATCCATACATGCAACAGGTGCAAACATTTCATTGAAGTCTATGCCAGGATACTGTGTGAACCCTCTTGCTACCATTCTTGCTTTGTGCTTTTGCAAATTCCCATCAGCATCTTGCTTTGTCTTATAAATCCATTTGATGCTGACTACATCTTTGTCTTTTGGTACATCAACCAGTTCTCATGTCTGGGTCTTCTCAATGCATTCTATTTCTTCATTCATGGCTTGTGCCCATACTTCTTCTTAAATAGCTTCTTCAAATGTTAGTGGATCATATATAAGAGAAAATAATGCAAAGAGAGAGAATTAATTTGGTGTACCAGCTTCATATATTTCTCACAGACTTCTTGTCTTCACCAAAACTGTCGATGTCTACCTTGAAAAAATGCTTGATGGAGTCTGTTGTCCTCTTGGTGTACTTGTGAGTGTAGCTTGAGTTGATACTTGTGTCAATGGTCCTTGTGCTGGACTATGTCACGGTGTCATGGGAGTTGACGGTGCTATGACTGGTTGACTTACATGTGGTGTTTGAACCACTTCCTCTTCCATATCATCATTGTCGACATTCAACACAATCTTGACATTTATGTCGATAGTTCTATCTCATGATTCATTCTCAACAAATTGAACATCTCAACTAATTATCACTTTCCTTGCGACGGGATGATACAATTTGTATTCTTTTGTGTCTTCAGAATAACCCACAAAAATACATTTATGTCCCTTCTTGTCTAGTTTCTTTCTCAGCTCATCTGGAACATGAGCATATACAACACAACCGAAAAATTTTAAATGGGAAACACTATGATTCATAGATGTCCATGCTTGTTGGGGAACTTTGTTCTTCACACTCTTTGTCGAACACTGGTTCATAATGTATAGGGAATTTGTGACTGCTTCACCCCAATATTCATTTGGAAAATGCTTGGCCGCCAACATGCTACGTGCCATCTCCATGGTAGTTCTATTCTTCCTTTCGGAAATACCATTTTGATGAGGTGTATATCGTGCAATGAATTGTTTTTGTATGACATGGGTCTTGCAAAAAATTCATAAATTCATTTGAAACATATTCACCTCCTCTTTTAGTCCTTAAGATCTTGATGCGATGTCCACTCTGGTTCTCCACGAGTACCTTTAATTACTGAAAATAACTAAGTGCGGCATATTTATGTTTCAAAAAATATACCAATGTTTTTCTTGAGTAGTCATCAATAAAAGTTAGAAAATACTTGCATCCACCAATGGATGATGTCTGCATTGGACTACAAATATCAGAGTGCACAATTTCAAGTGGTGTGTGTGCCCTATATGAATTTATGACTAGAAAAGTCTCTCTGTACTACTTGCCAAAAATGTAGCCTTCACAAACCCTTTCTGGTCTGTCGATTAATGGAAATCCTTTTACCATATTATTTGTGTGCACTATCTTCATCCCACCAAAAAGCAGATGTCCAAATCTGAAATGCCATTGCCAGGATTCATCCTAAACTTCTATCTGAAATGTAGCTTGCAAATTAGCGCTGCAATTTTCTTTCTTGTCGAGAAGCTCAACCATTTCTTTACTTTCTGCCTTGAATGCAGCTCCTGTATTAGTCTTCCCTTTCATGCCGGGAACTATCCTCAATGGAAACAAGCAGTTGATTGTCATTGGAACTTTTTCTATTAGCTGGTCACTTGCACGCTTGTCTTTGATCGCATAGTGATCATCTTCCATATAGAATCTGTAGAATTTTTGTATCAACTGTACAATCCTTAACAAATTATGTTTCAAACCTTCGACATGGTAGACATCAGGGATATAATTACTCTCCCCCTGTTTGGTTAGAATATCAACAGTGCCTTTTCCTAAAATAGTAACTTGGACATTGTTTCCAAGTGTAACATCAGTTCGAACTGAATTGTCTAGACTGGAAAACAAATTTAAATTACCAGTCATGTGGTTGCTGCATCATAAATCTAAGTACCATATGTCATGTGGACTTTCTTGAACAACATTGCATTCAAGTGGAGATGCCGATGCCATTAACATTGCACTTGTCGAAGTGCTTGTGCTGGTCAACTGACTTGGGCTTTTCCTTCCTTGGTCATATTGTTTCTTCCTGCATTCATATACATAATGAAAAAATTTCTTACAATAATGGCATTGGATTTTTTATTTATTAAACCTCTAGCCACTTGAATGACTTGGGTTCTAATTATCTCCTCTAACACCGACATTTGCAGGATTTCTGCCTCGTCCTCCTCTTGAAGAACTTCTTCCTCTACCTTTGAAGTTGTTTCTCCCCCTGCCTCTACCACAGATTATGGATGACTATGCTGCAAATGCACCTTCCAATGATGTTTGTGTTCTGATGATTCTGTGTTCATGATTGATGAGTGAAGCTTGCAGCTCATCAATGGTAAATGTTGACATGTGTGTGTGTTCTTCTAAGGTCACAACCAAGTTTTCAAATCTTGGGGGAAGACTTCTGAGAATTTTTTCAACCACCCTTTGGTCTTCTATGGCTTGTCGATGAGATTTCAGTTGGTTTATCAAACCAACAACTCTGGTGTAGAATGCATCTACAGTCTCTGAATCTTTCATGGACAGAGATTCAAAATCTCTTCTTAGAATCTCCAACTTGGAATTCTTTACCTTTCCCAAAGCTTGATAGGCGGTCTCCAATGTATCCCATACCTACTTAGCATTAGTTTTTGTTGCTAATCTTGGGAGTATGCTCTCATGCATAGCTTGATGTATGTAAAACAAAGCTTTTCCATCTTTCTTCCTCTGTTCCCTCAAGACATCTTTCTCAGCTTGTGTGAAATTGTTGTATGTCGCCGTGTGTGCTGGTTTTGCATAACCATGCTGTACTATATCCTAGAAATCCTAACTTCTAAACAAAGCCTTCATAGTTAGAGACTAATATTCATAATTCTTTCCTGTAAAAACTGGAGTTTGTAATGAAGCAGAAGTGGAAACCATTTTTAATTTTTAATTAACTTTCCTTAGAAAATTAATTTTCCACCTTTAAAGACATGATTTCTTTCTTAAAACTTGCTTTGATACCAGTTAGCCAAAACCAAGCCATCTAAACTTGAATTTACCGCTCAGTTAATATTAAAATTTAAATATTTTCACGTCGACTTCTGTTTCCTTTTTTTACTTGTCAATTGAAACTTGTCTATCTCCTGACTAGACAAGTCTATCAACTTTGGCTAGCCTTTCGACCCGACTGATTTACTTCGACTTGCCGGTTCTTACCGACTTGTGTTACCTCGACCACAAGTCGGGTCATCACTTCGACCTCAAGTTGGCTTACCTCTTCGACCTCTCAAGTCGGTTCACTCCACCGACCTTGTCGATTCAATTACTTTGGTCGAAATCTAGATAGTATGTTTCTTATTCTAAGAGACTTAAGAAATTACAAATCCTTTTCACCTATGAGTAAGATGAAGTAAAAATGGATAGATTAATAAATCCAAAGAACTTATAAAAACATATGTCCAAATATGTAAGAAGACTTGAGTCGACCAATGTGCCGTAAAACTTGAAACTTTCATGCAGTAAGAAATTTATGAGTTCTGGTTTTTTTTTACTCAACCATAATTGTGAAAGGCATTTACACAAGTAAATATGGAAATAATGTGTGGCCAAATAAATATGCATTCAACCATAAACTATTTCATATATATAACTATCTGGAAACAACAAAGGTATTACAACCTTGTTTTTTGAGACTTGTCTGTCTAGACTTGTCAGCTCACCAATGATCATTTTAAAGATCTTCGGCTCTTCGATTGAATCACATACACAGAAGCTGGAGCTTCAAATTCTCTTTTCTCACTCTGAGTTCCTCTGTCTATCTATTGCGTCTAGTGACTTGTGTCTAACTTAATTTACAATCTTCTTCTTCTATTTATAGGCAACCTGGAAATTACTTCTACATGAATCTACTAACTCACCATTAAAGACTGTAATAACTATCTACCTAGCAACTTAGCTTCATAAATAAATTCGACTGCTTTACATTTCCGAATAGTGGACTCTTCCCTCTTGTCAGACTGACCAACAAAACCTTGAGTGATACAGACTCTAACAGAGTCGGCTGAGAATCAGGTAAATTACTTTTTCCAACACTTATACCAGCATCCTGGATCTGAATCCAGCTGTACCTGCAATTAATTGGAGCAATGGAATGGAAATACCATGGGCTTCACCACGGGAGCCTTCTTGTTTATCTCAGTGAGACTGCGGCACAAATTCTGTCTGCCAGGCTGCACAATATAGTGGTGGAAGAAGGTGCCTTTGTAATAGCAAGTATTTTTGGGATCCCACAGGAGGAACCTCCGCCAAAAGTATGTTTCTAATTCCATACACTGGACTGGAAGATTCCTTCCTTTTATTTTTTTGATCTATTTTTGTTGACATTGAAATTTCAAATTCTTGCAATTGATAAGTATTACAATTTCAAATTCTTGAAATTTCAATTTCAAGAATAGATGATGGATGGTCATATTTCGTCGTTCTTTGCCTCGGCCAATTAGCAGGAAGATACTGAATCCCAAAGCTAAGAGATGCTTATAAAGTAGCACAGAAGTAGCAGGAAGATACCCAGCTGACGATACAAACTTAGAATCTTCAAATGTTCCAAAAAAATTCACATTCTTATCACAACCTTGTCAACGAAAACACATTCTTATCACAACCTTGTCAACGAAAACAAAAAAGGGGTCTGATCATGTAAACCAATAGCCGTGTGCTGCACAATCATATTTGTCATAAAAAAAATTCAAATTTCAATTTCAATTTCAAATTCTTGAAATTGAAATTTCAAATTCTTGCAATTGACATTGTTGACCTATGTTTTTGTTCTTGCAATATGGAAGTATCTTTGTTTTGAACAACCTAGGTGTGTGCCGAAGTCTTGGAGGTTGTTTTCCACAAGAGCTTTTAGTATGTGCATATTGGAAAAGCCTGCTAGAGGCAGAGATGAAAGTAACGCAGAGCTTGGGTGAAACGTGGGCATGTTTCGAGGCTAGGATTTTAACTGAGGCATGGGCATGAGGATTGAGGCATATTTTAAATGCTTGGTCTGCTAAAAAAAATATCCAACTTTAAAACTCAAGCATGGTTTTGTAATTAAAATTTAGGAAACATTGTGCAATTAATCCTCTCTACCTCACATAATATTTTTTATTTTTCTTTTGTTGCAAAATTATGATTAGACAAACTTTATATGATCTCTGTCATACAAGAAATACCTCCCTCATATTAATAGTCGACATAATATAGACAAATGTTACAAGATCTCCACAAATGTTACCACATCTCCCTCCCTTCCCTCATACTTGGCACTATTATTTTTGGCAGACATAATATAGAGAAACCTTACATCCACAAACTTTACAAGATCTCCCTTATACTGGGTTATACTGTAGAGCGCCTCTATACAATTAACACCACACATTAATATGTAAAAAAAACAGAACGAAAACATTATATTAATATCTAATATGTAAAAAACACAACCAAAACACTATAGATACTCCATTTTTGAATTTAGACAAGAGAAACAAATAAAACAAGTGGAATAAGCAACAAAGTTGCTTAGTACCTGCCTTAGGATAATTTTGCTATAAAAATATATGATAAAACAAATATAATTACAATTTGAAAGAAATTAAAACAAAAATGAATTAAAAAATGTCCATTTAAATACGATATAGGTTATTGAAATGTAGCATAAAACAAGCATATTCAAGCTTCCTTACATACTTCTAGTAATATTCTTGACTTATATTATAAAAATATGCAAGTTTCTTTATAGACTAGCATAAATAGGAAATGAGAAATAATAGCTTATAAGACTATAAATTAATATCATTGTTTTGAGAATAGTTTATTTATATTTTATTGTAAATTTATAATGTTATACAAATATGCAAGTTTTTTTTATAGACTAGCATAAATAGGAAATGAGAAATAATAGCTTATAAGCCTATAAATTAATTTCATTGTTGTGAGAATAGTTTATTTATATTTTATTATAAATTTATAATTTGAATTTAAAATAAATTTAATTATATTTTAAATTGAAAAAAAATATTTTTTAGTTAAATATTTTGAATAATGGATTTTCCAAGAATAATTTATAGATAGTTCAAAATAAACTATTGTTATCAAATAACATGCATATATCTACTTGTTGGGAAAAAAACATGAAACTTAACATAAAAAAAGACATTTTTAAAAGAAAAATATGCTATACATTGGATTTTGTCTTTCATCTGGTTTTAAATACTATTTTCTTAAGTCCATTGTGCCCAATTTCTAGCATTCTTAGCCTTGCATGATGAGATTGTAATCTATTATGAAAATTTTACTATTCTTCATTATCTAATACATTTTAGTTTTTTATTTTATTTTATAAAATTATTATAATTATTAAAATAAATAAATAAAAATTGAATTACAATTATTTTAATTTAAAAGTGTTTTTTACTTGTATTTTAAAGCGTGTAAAATTAAAACATATTTTTGATATTACTAACATGTATAAAATGATTATCATTTTAAATTTAAATCTTTCATTTTATTGTCCAAGTAGTAATGAATATTTTCATTGTAAATAGATGTTTCAATTTAAAAATGAAACCAAACTTATTTTAAATATTAAAATTTTTTTTATCTTTTAATTAAGTTTGAAAACAATTTTATATTTTATTTTAAGCTTAAAATATTAATTTTACAATTTAATTTGGAATTCATATTTTAATTTAAGTTAAAAAACAAATTTATATTTTACTTTACATTTAAAATATTAATTTTATAATTCACTTTACATTTAATTTTTCAATTTCTAATTATAATTTTATTAATAGTTTTTAAATCTTAAAATCATATTTTTATAATAAAAAATATTGATATGCTTTACTACTTTTAGTTATTATAAGTAAAATTATAAAATTAAATTATACAATATGGTTGAAAATCATGTTGAAAAATATTAGAATTATTTAGTAAATATTTAAAAACTTTTTATATAAAAGAAAAAGTGTTGTGATGTTTATGAATCCAATTTTAATATGCATTTATATGATTTTTTATAGTAATCACATTCAATAACAGATAATAACTATTACAATGCAAAAAAGAACTTGATGTGTTATATTAGTTTTACTTGGTTAAGTAATATTAGATAGCATTTGTGTTCTACTTCACTCATACTCTAAAGTGTTACATATAGGGCTAATATATCATCATCAATACTCAATAGTTGCTAAGACTTAGCTATCCTCAAAAACATGGAGCAAGACATGTCAGGTTTCTTTTGCTTTCAAACTACACATAAGTTACATTGTTAAAATGTTACATAATAATTTTAACTTTTAATTATGTTTTACTATTACATTAAATTATTTCTAAGAGGCAGGTATAAGCAGCTTTGCTGCTTATTTCATTTACTATTTTATTGTTGGGTGCATAATGCTTATAAAAAATAGTTCTCGTGACTATGAAGGGCTATGTATGCCTTAAATCGCTTATGAGGCTATGGATGGTAGTGTCTAGTGTTAGGTGTTTCATGTCTACCAAAAATTTCTCATAAGACTACGAAGGGATACTTAACGCCTAAATCACTCATGTAGTCATAAATGACCATGAATGATGTCCGATGCTAATTTACTTTACATTGTTTCTTACATAAGTGGCAGGTACTAAGCAACTGCGTTGCTTATTCCACTTGTTTTTATACAAAATATTTTCCTATTTAAAAACATGTATCATGTATACCCTATACTGTATAGGGAGCTTACTTTAAGAAAGCAGTGATTACCTTATTCATCATGTTTCACTGACCTAGTGAAAAAAAACATATATCATGTATACCCTAAACTGTAAAGAAACTAGTAAAAGATTATAGTACTGCATATTTTTATATGTAAACTATTTTCCTACTTAAGAACATATATCTTGTATACCTTATTTTGTATACGGATTCCAGTACTGCATATTTTTATAAATAGGCTATTTTCCTACTTAAAAACATATATCTTGCCTACCTTATACTATAAAAACTTATTGTAAAGAAAGTAATAGTCATTACTGTTCTATTGACTTATTAGAGCTTAAAAAAATTATTAAATAAATTTAAACTTAAAATAAAATTATAATATTGATCTTATTTTTAAATTTTCAAAAAAGTATCCTATATATAATGTTGTTTTTAAAAAATCAATAATTAAATAAAACGATAACAAATTTAAAATAAATAATCAAATTTAATATTCTAAAAAAATCCCATGTTATGTCACAGACATTAATAACTTACTGTTAAATTCGAGTTTTCTCGAAATTAAAATATCCGATTAACATACAAACTGTAATGATAATAATTCAACATAGCCCGATAGACTTGACCTGTGCTCAAATAAATGAAGAGTGCAGCCATACTTATCAGATCTGCTCATGTGCCGGCATCTACCCTGTTTCAGCGATACATACAGGGCAGAGGGACGTCATATCCCCTTCTCCAATCAATCAAGAAGAGGTAACCTGTGATGGAGCTGATACAGAGGAAGAAGATGCTACGCACTCTTCTCGGAACTCACACTTTCCTCTTGGAAAAGTCCACCTAATAATAACATAATAATAAATGCTGATGTCATAGTAGCCATGTGTCACACTTTCCTCTTGGAAAAGTCCACCTAATAATAACATAATAATAAAATATAATAAATGCTGATGTCATAGTAGCCATGTGTCAAGTGAAAACCAGATACCAAACTCCAAGGCTGACATCATTCCTGATTGGCCAATTAGAAGTTAACAAAATAACAAAGGCAAATATTTTTATTAAAATTTAAAATCTTTTTTGGCAAACTCCAAAGCTAAACTTTGGAAAACAAATTTTAAATTTTTGGTCAACTGCAAACTAATAGAAGGTTGACCAACCGATTGCTATATACCTGCCTTTAAGACAGGTATAATAAAAAATTATTATCATAACACAAATCACAATATTTAATATTTATTTTATTAAATACTATAAATTTCTATTCAATTTAATTATTCAATATTACATATGATGATACCTCAAACGAACACAAACATGAAAAATAGACATAATATATAACTATCAAACATGAAAATTATAGAGCAAACTGAAAATTATATATATATGTAGATAGATAACACATCCAAAGAGCACATTCTCCTCTCAGTAGCGGAAACGACGGTGTTGCCCATCATATAATTCAATGCTCAGAAATCTTTAGTGCTTGCGACGGGCTAAAGTAAAGAAACCTCTACAAAAACAAACGTTACCATTATATATAATATATATTTGAAATTTAAACTATTTTGAACTGATTGTTTCTTTGCACCATATGATAAAAATCTTAAGCCATTTTGAAGGGACTTTTTCTTTGTTCATAAGATAGATCTGAGAACAAAGAAATTCTTCTTTGGACCCGGAATTAAGACAGAAGGCATCTGCAATGTCATGGACTTCTCCAACTCGCGCACCAGTGAAGAAGATGTTAAGGGTAAGGCTCCAGGTGAGATTCAAACCACAGACAGTTCTGGGGATGTTGCATCTAGTTCCGAGAGTTTTCCCACACCAGTAGTGCATAATACTCCATGTTATTGGGTCTACGCAAGGATTTTTGATAGAGGTAACTTTGTAACACAAAGCTTGTATGCACTTAACACTAAAGAGAACTGTTATGCGCGTCTCGCCAGTCACCCAATGAACTTCAACTCGGAGAATGCCAGTGCAGTCTTGGATTATAATCGCTATGTTATATGTGGTAGCAGACAAACGTTTGTCTGTAACTTCGTTCACTTGTTTGATCCAGTATTGCATAATTGGTCAGATTTCACTTTCACCACGGCTATATTTACAACTATTATTAATCCCTATAGGTTTAGAAGTAGATGGCGTGAATTAGATATTGGGCTATTTAAATTTGGTTTCTTATGCAATAATAATTAATGGAATAGCTTCTACATTCTTCAGACCTAAACATGGCGTCCATCAAGATGTTCCTTGGAGTCTTACAGGTTTTGTTGGTGTTTGAAAGGTTAAGTACAATGGTCAAAAGAACTAGAGTACTTAACTCACCTAATTTAAATCAATGATTTCTTGCTTTTCACTAATAAAACGATGGAGGTAAGTGCAATCCATTTGATACTTCAATTTTTTTTATAAAGCATAAAGAATGGAGGTAAAATAAAATGATTCTACAAGCAGTTATTGTGGGATACCACATGATATCACTAATAGAATAAAACGAATATTTCACTTCAACTCCATCAACGTTTGGGCGGACAGACATTAACTACCTGGGATTATTTATGAAGCCAAATGGTTACTGTAACAAAGACAAGCACTCGATGATCAGTAAAGTATAGTAAATGATACATTTTTGTTTCCATCGGTGGTTGTCCGGAGGAGGCAATCTCACTCTTATATGGTCAATACTTGAGGTGGTACGAGTCTTCTGGTGTATCTTGGCACATATTCCTAAACGAGTGATGGACAAAATTTGGTGCATCTACATAGACTATTTTTGGGGAAAGAAGGTGAATGATACTATTTTGATCGGTGGTTGAAAATTTCACTTAAAAACACATAGGAAGATATGAACTTAGGCAATTACCGAAATTTAGTGAAAACTAGAAATGAAGAGTATGTAGCACTTAATAAACTAGGACAACTTCTAATCCAAGTTGATTTATCATGAATATATACCACCTTACACTCTCTTTGAATGGATTAGACATCCTAAGAAACCTTTTAAGCAAACTTCAAAAACCTTTAAAGCAAACTTCAAATTACTGGAACACGTCATCCTTTCCAATTATTAATTGGATGTACACTAGCATGGAGTGTTGGGAATGGTGTATAGGTTAAGATTGGGAAAGATGTAATAAGGGGGTTGAACAACAAAGTATTTATTTGAGAGGAATGATCACTAGGATTACAATAAAATAGTCTAGTGTAGGAAACATAAGAAAGAAAACATGATGGTTTGGAAACAAGGTTCTAAGAGTGTGAAGCAACTAAATTTGTAAGGGAGGATGAAATACAAAAGGAATTTTTTCACAATAGAATTAAAGAGGGGATATATGCACTTAAAGGAAGATCCTAACATTCTTATAAGGTCCTGAAACAAGAATGGAGAATATGCAGTTTAAATCCACTAAGAATTTGGTCTACAACTCAAAAATATCCAACTAGATCTGATACAATGTGAGAAATTCAAACATTTAAACCAGAGGAGAATCTAGGAGCATTACTGAGGTTAAAAAAATCAAATTTGGGTGCAAGATTTAGCAAAAACCATCAAATTATAGTTAAATTACACACAATGATAGTTGGAAACAAGATAATTTTGGACTGTCTAACTCTAAAATTGTTAAATTAACAGGTTTATAAATATATTAGAAGAGTTTTGAATGGCTTTGGAAGCCAATTGTGAGCAAAAATCCTAAAATTGCCAAATTGGCATCAAACCCCCCTAGGTGGCCCAATCGCATCCCAAATCTCTCCAAATGGCCATGAATTGCTGAAGTGGCATGGATGACGTGTTTTGGGTCAATTATTACACCTTGGATAGCATGGGTGTGGAAAACTTTATGGTTTATACTCTCAATGCAACATTAATTGCACCAAATGAAGCCAAATTTGGGAAAAATCCCACTCTAGCGCCCCAAGTCAACTTGCTTGTCCACATTCAATTAATGGGAGCTCACCAACAATGATGGGTGTGCATATGTGGCTGGTTGATTAGTCTTGTGTACCCATGTGGGTCATAGAACGTCAACTTGACATGGCATATGTCAACCTAAGCACCCGTAGTCCACCTCATAGTGTATTAAAGCTTTAAAAAGAAATAAAATTGACTAATTAGTGTAACAAAGGTACTAATTATGGATTACTGTTCTAACACACACACACACACACACACACACACACACATATATATATATACCTATACGCACATGCACACACACACACATGTGCGTGTGTGTGTGTGATGTCTTCAATTAATTAAGACTACTTTCAAATAATGTTTCACCAACTTACTAGTTCCCTAGGTTGAGGTTGAGACAAAAATGTTGTAATAATAGGGATATATTACCCAATAAGGACTTTATTTTAGCATGTTCACATCAAAATGGATTACATAAATAATAAATTCTAAGAAACTAAGCTAGCAGTGGTTCATGAAGACACTTGGAATCTTGTAGATCATTTGGGTGACTATATTCCCCACACACTTGCCATGACCTTCATCCAAATGTAATATTCTTGAATGATGATGTGGTGTCACATAGAATAGCATGAGCCAAGGAATTTGAATCAGGAGAGGAGAGTAACTCTCATGGAAGAGGAAGATATTAGGAGGCAATTGTGTGCCAGTTGGAGGGCGATTACATGCACTCTATTACAATAAATGATGCAAGATTGTATGACACATATGACAAATTTATACCTAATTACATACCTATGAAAAATATGACATGACAAGGATAAAAATCGATACCAAGAGGGTTCATTTGGGATTTAGAGGAAGGCATTTGAAATTATGGAAATAGTTGCAGCATGAATAAGGAGACACAAGTCATATGTGTTACTAAACAACTACGTTGAGTTGGAGGATTCGTATGGAGGTAAATTCTACCTTAGGAGGAATCATAAAGTTAATAAAAGGATTTCTTGAGCAAGGATAATGTGTTTTGATAATTTTCTAATTTTCCTCTGGCATTTTGGAGAGCTTTTGCTTATACATTGTAAGGTAAGTGTTCACTCTCCTTGCTTGTGAACCAGTTTCGAGGGAGTTGGTTTCCTTCCCAATTTTGTTTATAGAAAGGTAAATAATACCTATCATTGGAGATAAATGAATTAGTTTTTTTTTCATGTTGAATTCCCATACAACTTGATCTAGCATCTATATCCCTCTTTTCTCATTCCTTCTTCTCAATTCCTCCATACTCTCATCTGATGGCACACTTATTGGAGTGGTGCCTGTACTTTACTGAATCTATTTGATGTCCAAAATTGGGTAATTTATGTATTAATATTTTTTATAATTTCTATATTCTTTTTAGTTTGAAATATAAAAAATCTGTGTGTTAAAGGCTTTCATTCTCATGCTCTTGAATAACTAGTTTCCATGAATTTGGTTTTCATCACGAAATAGTTTTATATCATATTTATATGAGCATATTTCTATGAGTTTAATGATGTTGGGGAAACCATAAATTATGTATGGCCCTATAATATAATTTCCATATACTTTGTATCTTGAATTTTAAGTAATCCATATATGTGAAAATCTTGCAATTCCCTATTATTAAAACACTAGTTCATGTATTTGACTTCCATACTATATGAGTTGTATACCAGAATTGTATGAAAGAATAATTTTGGGGAACAAAATTGTATCTTTATATGGTATCAATAGGTAACATCCTTATTTTAACATTTAACTCTAGTTTTCATATGTCAAAATTGAACTAGTTATACAATTTCCCCATAAGCATTTTCCCTGAAAGTGGTCATGTGAATGTTGCACTTTATAATAAGTTTTCATAGATAATAACCATGTGTAATGAAATCCGCTGATGTCCTATTTCAATCCCCATACTTCATTCATGAATTTTGTAGTTTCGTACTTGAGTTGGGAAACCAATTTCTCCTACACTCTAGAGGGGAATTTGATCACAATTTCCTAGGAATTTTACTCTTTCTGTCATTTGCCCCAAGAAAATTTAATAAAGCTTAAATTCAGATAAAAATGTAAAGAGATGTAATTGGTATGTAATTGGTATGTAAAAATACTCACCAAACCATTTCCTTTCAGATTCAGGATCATTTGGAATCAGTTGGAACCACCCCATAGTCATGTCTAGTTAAGCCTCAATTTTCCCAAACTGTACTTTCTCCAAACATTTCAAGTAGGGAAATTACAGTGGTATCAAAGCATGGTACTTGCACATGTGAATTAATACCATACATTGAATAAATATATGAATACATATATTGGATTCACAATATAACCACTCTTCTCACTTTCCTTCCCCCTTTGTCAATGGAAGAAGAAATTGCAACCATAGATAACGAAGCTTGCCACAAGTAGTATAACAATTTTAGATGGGATATTCATGAAAGGTGTTATTTGAAATAATATATTTTGAATTGTGTATTTTACCACAATAATAAAAATAAAGAATCATTCAAGAGAAAAAAAGTGTCCAAAATAAAAGCTCCGTTGGATGCATGTGCTTCCTACTTGTTCGGAGTTTCTGGAACTTCTTCAAAAAGAGGCTCTAAGAATATTGATCCTAAGGAAACTGAGAAAAAATAAATTACTAATGAAAGAAAATAAGAAAAGTACAATGAAGAGGTTCAAAATACACCCATATTTGACTCTGAAAGAAGCAAGCACACAATCCTTACTGATGGGGATTGTACAAATCAAAGAGCATATATTGATGGACGCTTGAACTGTGAAGGAGTACCTATTGATGGGTGCTCAAAAATCTATGTTGGTGACATAGAGATCAATTTTGAAAATGTTATTTCAAGAAAAATTTATCATGATAATGAATATGAATACCTTGTAGAATATAATGAAGGACTAAGATAACCTTCCCTATTACCACTTGAGTTTCAGGAAGTTGATCAAATCAAAATGGAAGAAGAAGAAGAGGTTTGTCAACAGGAACCTATTTTTTGTTGAAGGGTCGTTCAAGATGGAAGACAAGAATATTCAAGAGGCCCTAAATACTATCCATTGCACACATTCTTTGGTATCTAAAATTTTTTAGAGAATGGAGGAAAAATATTCCATGAAGGGTATCAATAAAATTTAGAAGGAAATATCCAACATCAAAGGTAATTTTTTGAATTTGCTTTCACATAAATATTATTTAATTAATATTTTTGGTTTATGTGATGGACTAAACTATAATAATGTATAAGATAATGACAAGTTCTCAAATGAGTTTGAGTCCACCCAAAATGCAGTCCAAAAATCTATTGTGCAAATTGAGCAACTTCAAGGGAGGTTACAGGGGTCCTTTATACCCTCCTACATATGAATTAGTCATTCAATGGATGAAAGCATATATGTAACATGGTCGGAACCTCCTGTGATGGTGGAACATGAAAGACATGTTTATATGTAGGTTCTTGAAGAGGATACATTCAAACAAGAAGGAAACCAAGCACTAGTTCTTGTTGAAATGGATTATGATTTGCCTCTCGGTGATATTTTTAGAGCCTTAGAGAAGGAACATGATATCACAACAATTGGACCAAGCAATGATGTACAATATGCATTAAAATGTTGGAGGGGTAAGAGCTATAAAGATTAAGGTTGGTTCACAATTATTCAGTCCCTGCTTCCTTCTCAACCACATCAATTGGGGATGAATCATGGGTGAAAGGTTTATTTTTATGGTGCCACATGAGGAGTATGAAACTTATATCTATCCTTTTGATAGTTACATGACTAGATAACCATATCCTTTACATTTTAAGCAACATCCTTAGTTACCTTATGATGATAGACATCTACATGGATGCACCTATGATGCTCACTTGAGTCACTTGAAGACTCATACTTTTCCTTGCTCCTTTATTAGTTCATTTGATGTTAGAAGAACATCATCCAACGCTTGGGTGAAGAGATATATGATTGAAGCACATTATTATTGGAAGAAACATCCTTTGTTACTTCTTGATGATATATAAATTCATAGGTGTATAGATAAGACTCCTTTGAGCCACTTGAAGTCTTTATGTTTTCTTTGCTCCTTATTTGGCTTAGATTTTGATGGAGGTTTTTCATTCACTTTGATGAAAAAGTACATGGCTGATTATTTTGATGCATCTTACATTCTTTTGGAGAAGCATTATAGGACACGGGCTCCTCACCTATGTCATTGGAGTAGATTTGACATAATACTTGATGCTTGTGTATGGGCCACATGATGATGTACCTACTTAGATGTACAAGAAATTTCGTGATTCTTTGATGAGCAGGGATGATTTTAAGGAAACATACTTATTTAAAAGTGTATAAATGTTGGTGAATATTACCAATTCTTAAAACACCAACTATAAAATGTTTGGCAAAATTTTTCAAAAACTATTTTAATTTCCAAGGATTTTATATCATTTATATAGTAATTTGGTGACTTTTAGGGTGAGAAAATTTTGTCCCATCAAAATTTGGCAAAATAGGGCTTCAAACAATGAAAAATGGTGAATTTGTTTTTGGAGAAAAACATGGAAAAATAGCCCATGTAATAAATTTTGCCCCTAAAATTATCCTTGTTGATGAGGTACCTTCTTGATGTACATTTTTATGATGGTTTTTTTGTACTTCGATGATTTATAATATGTACTCATGATGTTTGGAAGGATGCAACACAAGAAATGTGATGTTGATATTACTTGGTTGCATCTCACTTGGAGTAGCAGTTTGACTGTTGGTTTGAGAGAGAAAACAAACCTTCAATTGTTTGAGTTCTTATTTGCAAAGCAGTGTTCCAATTTTCGATATGGGAGATATTTTGATAGATGGATTCAATTTTCACATGCTTGGTGTTCATGGAATTTCATCGTAGACATCTAACACCATGCATGTATCAGAATCACATGGAACTCTATGATCATTTTTTCTCTCATTGGTTTTAGTTTCTTGGGTCAACAAAAAACATGGTATATTGAGTCAGAATATGAGAAGGTGATTGTAATCAGATTATTCCGGTAGCAATCATGGCAGTTCCTCTTTGAAAATTTCTTGGAATCTTGAAAACTCAAAGTTTGGAAACTTAGTTGCAACTTCAAATAATTATATAGTGAGCAAAAAATGGTTGAAAACTAAGAAAAGGTTTCAAAATATGGAGGTAAAGATTATTTGTGAAAATTTTGTTTTGATGGATTTGATTAATACCTTTAGTGTTATTGGTGATGTCACATGATATAGCAATATAAAAATATCCACATATCCTTACTTTTGGAAACACACAATTGTAGTACATGAGTGGCACTAGTAAAATTCCAGCTAACGTTTGAAGCAAAGTTTTGGAAGGAACATTAGAGGAAATTTCAACTCAAAATGGGCCTCAAAAAAAAATAATAAAATAATACTTAAAATAATAAAATAATATTTATTAATTTTGACGGAAGAAAAGAAAAAAACTACTTTTTTGTTTGTATTTTCGACATATCTCCTGGTGTTTTTACTCGAATTTCGATCGGGAGAGATTGTTGGATGAAAAATTTAATTCCACATCCAACGTGTACCCACTCGGCATACTTTTGATGGACCACTCTACCCCAAAAACAAGAAATACTTTAAAAAGCGTGATGATGATATCATCATCATGTTTTTTCAGGTATTTCTTGTTTTTGGGGTAGCGGGGTCCGTCAAAAGTATGCCGAGTGGGTACTTGTTGGATGCAGAATTTAATTCTGCATCCAACGAGCTCTCTTGATCGAAATTTGAGTAAAAACACAGGGGGATATATAAAAAATACAAACAAAAAAAGTTTTTTTTTTAATGATACCTATCCCCAAATTTATATTAAAAAAGTGTTTAAGACCTATACAGTATTTGAAATTTAAAGAAATTTCATTGGCTAACACATGATGACATGGAATTTGAGTGAAAGTTAAAAGGCCCATTTTGAGTTGAAATTTCCTCTAATAAGACGCTTCTTCAAAATCCATGCTTTAAACTCTTGAGGACAAGCGATATTGTGTGGGTAGGACTTTCATGTACCCAATTAAGTAAGACTACTTCCAAATAATTTTTACCAACCTACTAGTTCCCTAGGTTGAGGTGGAGACATACACGTTGTAATAAGAGAGCTATAGGACCCACAAGGACTTTAGTTTACTATATTAACATTATAATTGGTCAAATAAATAATAAATGATAAGAAAATAAGGTGGTATTGGTTCATGAAGACACTTGGAAGCTTGTGGATCTTTTGGATGAGTAGATTCCCTACACACTTGGAATGAACTTCATCCATATTTGAATACAAGGGGAATGTAACGGTCTTCGATGATGATGTGGTGTCACATAGCCTAGCATGAGCCAAATAATTATAATTATGAAAGTATAGTAACTCCCCTAGAAGATGAATATATTAGGAAGATATTGTGTGTGACATTGAGGGAGATTCCATGTAGTCTATGACAACAAATGATGAAATATTATATGACACATATAACAAAGAAAGAAATTATTGCATACCTGTGAAAAATATGACATGAAAAGGATAAAAATATCCACTAAGAGGGAATATTTGGGAGTTATAGGAATCCATGTGAAATTAGGGAAAGATTTGGAGCATGAAAAAGGAGACACATGTCGTATGAGTTACTAAACCACTAAGTTGAGTTGGAGGAATAATATGGAGAGAAATTCGAACTTAGGATTCCTAATGAAGTTAATAAAATGATATATTAAGTATGGAGAATGGTTTTTGATCATTTGTTAATTTTCCTTTGGCATTTTGGATGTATTTTTCTTGTCCATTGCATGGTGAGTGTTCACTCTCCCTTCTTGTGAACCAATTTCAAGGGAGTTGTATTCCTTTTCAAGTTGGCTGATGGACAAGCCAGTCATACCTCTCATTGTAGGTGAATTAAGGAGTTTTATTTTCAATTGTATGGTCAATATAGGTCAATTTCGCGTCTATATCCTTCTTCTCTAATTTTTTGTTCTCCGTTCCTTGATACTCTCATGTGATGTCACACTTGTTGGAGTGATTCTTGCACTTTGACTAAAATATTTGATGTCCAATAGTGGGTAAATTATGTATGTATATACACTATAATGTAAATATTCTCTTGTTGGCTTGATTTTCTGACCTAGGCCAACTAAGGAGAGATAGTCCACACAAAGCGCTTAAAACAACCCTCGGTGTGTTTGGAATGACTAAATCTCATAGGTTATGGTCTCCTACTACCAGCTGAATTTATTTGCTTAAGGAGAATATAAAAGCTCAGCAAAATGTATCTTATGTTAATCTAAAGTTTATCTAACCCTAAAATTGCTTTCCTAATGAAAGTCTCCTGATTTCTTTATTTTTGGTTTTCTGGTTAAGTAACTAATAACAAATAATCTATTTTGAAATCCTATTGAAAAGTAACTAAATTAAAACTATGAATTAGAACTTTACTAACTACCCTATCTCAGCTGAGAGCAACTTTGAAAACTATATTAGTTATTAATCAATAACTTAAATTAACAAAGAAGTAAATGATAATAATTCAAATGAAAATACTTCAGTTATTATCATAAAATCACTTTGTTGAATATGCACAACAATAGAAAATAAAAATAGAAAAACTATTTTTATTTATTCTGTGATATCCTATTAATCAATAACTAATGTTCAATACTAAATTTATGAAAAACAAGATTATATTCATTCATGAAAACATTGTAGAAAATACAAATGAAATCAGAAATAAAAATATTAACTAACTAGATTTAGTAATACTTTCATTCAAATATCAATATTGTATAAACAGAGTATATTTTCACATAATAAACACAATTATATCACAACACAATTGCATAAAATGTAAGATGAGAAAATAGTATATCAAAATATATATATTAAGTTTTCAAAAATAGTAACAAGCAATGATACCAATTTGAGAAATCTAGTCACAATCATCCACGAAGGTAAAACTCCAGCAGAGTAATCGAAAACCAGAAATTGTATTATACTTTCAATAAGTCTTTTCTTCAATACTCCATCAACCCCTAACTCAGAAATTCTTTGAGACTTATATACTTCAAAAGATTAACTGTTTTTTGGGTTATTGTAGGATCTATTAACAAAAATAGTAAAAACAATCTCTTAACAGCTGTTAAGATAAAACATAAACATCCCCAGATTCTTTCAACTGTCGACACGACTCAATTTACACCAAAAGAGGCACCTGGAAAAATGATCTTCCAATGTAGTAAATGGAGTGTAGCCATCCAGAAAATATGTCAGCTATCAACGCAAAAGTAGCTTCAATGACGCATACACGTTAGCAAAACCATCTCCATTAAATTCGATGTATGTATGTCATAGGTACACCTATAGCAAACAATTAAGATATTAGTTTCTCATTAAATTATAATTAAGATTATAAAAAGATAATAAAAATATAAAACAATCCTACAGAATCTTCTATTTTGTAGGATGTTTATTAAATTGCTCATTTTACTTGTCACAACCAAAATCATAAAAAAAACAAAATAATTTGTTAAGTTGTGATTTGTACCTTGATGGCTTTCCTTGCCTCCAATAGCTTAGCTCCAAGTTTTAGGATTTTTTCTTCATAGTGTTTTTCATTCTTCAGGAATTTTTCATTTGACTTAGCTAACAACTTCTTCTCTAATTTATATTTGTCCTTTTTTTCCTTCATATGTTTCCATCTATCCACCCACATAAGTAATTCATTATTCTATTGCTATAACTATGTTTTCAAAATAACACGAGCTTCTTCTTCTTCTTTTAACTGCTTATCCTTATGTTGTCAGGAAAGTTTCATTGACTGTTCGGCCACCTTTAATGTCTCTTCTAAAGAACACTCATCATCCAATATGGGCTTAAACTAAAATTCATGTTCTGGTTGCGCCGACAAGGTTGAATTATCCACAGAATCACCATGATTACTACTCTATTCATGTTCAAATTCTTTGAATGAGGTTTCATGAGGAGGAGATTCATTCTCTTGTTCACTATCATCCTTGAAAAATATAGGTTCACTATTATGTTCCATAATCTTTGGAATTGAAAGACTTACCATACTTCTAGTAAATCTTCGACGACTTGTTTTAGATTTTCCCATGACTAGTTCAAGAGGTTTATCGTCATCTTTGAGTTTTTCTCCCCTTAACTCGTTCTCACCCTCCCCTGATATTGTCTTAGTACGTGAATCAAAGGATGAGCTAACAGAGTGAGGTTTGAACAAGCCTTTACCTTGTCTTTCAATTCATTTTTTTCCTTCGGTTGCTCGGGAGGGTTTGAAGCATTGAACTCTTTAATTTCAGCTATCCTACAGAGTTTATCAAGCCCTTCATGATTAGCTACAGGGTCAGACTCTTCATTTAATTCTTTTTCCAAAGGCCTTATTCGTTTAATATGAGTCTTGGGTAAGCAAGTAGGCCAAAATCCAGTTAACCCGAAACCATTATCCTTTAAAAGCTCATCCCATGTTCTGCTCATCATGGCTAATTGATACTGAACCAAAATTTTAATCAGGCCATAATGAAATAAACTGACTTTGATTCATAGTAGTTCATTGGACTGTTATGGCCATTCTATGTAGACTAGTAAGCAAAAAATAGGGTAAGTTCAATTTCAAACCAATTAAAGCCATTAAAATCCCAAGATGGTATAAATGAACATTTGAGTAATGGCCATCACAAGAAATATACCTAGAAATAACCTAAAAAGGGAGACACCTCTAAGACTTCAAATATTTGACTAGAAAACAGTGTTTAAGATGTGCATCATCTTTGGATAAGGGAAGAATAAATTGTTTAAACTTCTTCTTGTCTATTTCCACCCCTTTAAACCAGCGTTCTCCATGTCGAGGAAGCTTCATGGCCTTGGCAATAAACTCTTCATCCACAACTAACTGTAATTCAACAATTTGAGCGGTATTCCAATCAAAGGATAGCGCAAATTTTCAAGTGAATTCTTCATTATGGCCATTGAAACTCCAAAAGAATGGTTTCCAATCAATTTTTTCAAATAAGGGCATAGATTTAGGATCCATTTCTAGCATTTATGGTCCTAAAACTTTGAAACGGCTCAGAGGTGCCATTAACTCGACTATAGGTTCTTGTTTGGACGAAGGGATAAAGGGTGTTGTGAATACATAAGGAATGGGTATACACAGTTCATCAAGCATGTTGAAAACGCTCACATGCTTCAAAATTGAAACCCTGAATAATTGCATGACTATCATAACTTTAAAAAAATAAAACCAGTTCCAAAACATAATGATCTTATATGCAAAATCATAATTTTGAAAACAAATCATAACGCATCATTAAATGGACTACCATTTTGGAATCATATTGATAGGAGATAAAGTATAGGGCTATCAACTCATAGCATGGAAATCGACAGGTGTACAAAATCATGTCAAATCCATCAAGCACTAAATTTCATCATAATTAAATTAATACATGGAACTATATGAACTGTCAGTTGGAGCGATAGGAAGCCTTTTGTTTATGAAACATTAGAGTTCATAGGGTTTATAGAATTGATGAAATCATCAAACCTTAACCAAATGAGACCATAGAGCAATTCTTTCAAAGCTAAGTCCATAATGATTTAACTCATGATTAAGTCAAACTTAGCATGATGAATCCATATAACATAAAATAGTGATTCAAACCATTAAACCATTGTAATGAGGATCATTTAACTAATTTTAATTCTTCATTATGATCATTACATAATATTTTGGATTTAATAATTCGATATGAAATCAAAAGCAAAGATTAAAATTATATTTACAATGCTAAGTTTATTTATTTACAAAATTAAAACATGTCTTATATATGACCTTTATAACATGAATATTTACCAAGGGTTAAAATATATAATAAAATAAATTAATCAACCCTAAGCAAATATATATAAACATGTAACTTAGCCATAGAAAATCACATCTTAAGGATTTCAAAAATGAAAAATAAAAGGAATTTAATAGAAAGTAAACAAAATGGGAAATTATAAAATTCCATTTAAGCATTGTGAATCAATAAATAATAATGATAAGCAGCACATCAGTTATATAATAGTAATGAAAATTGATCATATTTTAACAACTACTAGATAATCAAATTATAAAACACCCAACTTGAAGCAAAATTATTCCCTAAATTTACTTTGATCAGATTATCCTTTATGATTGAGAGTACCTTTAGAAAAAAAAGATTCTAAAGGCACTCTTAAATAATTTTGAGATAAATTATAAAAGAGTACTGATCAATTTTATTCAATCAAAGTAAAATAATTTGAGAGGGTTGTTTCCTGTCGACAAATGGAGACAACCTGGGAGAACCAGTTATCTATGCTCATATAATTTTCAAATGACAGTATAAACAAAATCTTAAAATCTATTCAAAATAATAAAAAATTCTTAGTATAATAAAAACCATTATCTGATTTATATTCATAAGTATAATTGAGAATTATCCCCTCTCTGTCAATACGGATCTTGTTAAGGATAAACTTAAGAATATCCCAGTCAAAACAAAGTACTCATCGTAATGGTAATCTGAACCATCAGTATAAGATATAGGAATTTAATTCTCTGAAAAATCCCTAGAGTCTGTTCCTTTTTTTGTTTTTAATCAAAACAATTTATTTGACTAAAGACTACTATCTAGTCATAATAACCTAATGTGATAGTATCATTCACGAGAGCTACCTAGAATAAGCAAGTCGACTCGTGATGAGACCTCTTGTCTCTCAACCTTTTAACCAAGAGCCATCACTCTAATGATCAAAAATGAAGTTAAACTAGAAAGCACCGATGATCATGATTAGGCTGTCTCGTGATGAGACCTCCTATTCTTCAATCAAAGTTATGGTTTTCTTTATTGAGTTTGAAATTTGAAGTTTTATAAAATAAGAGACCAATACCTAGCATGGTAACCAAATGGTAACGTTAGTCACTAATATCACTAGAAAATGAATTAGCTAGCTCGTGATGACACCCCCTATCTCTTGACCTTACGACCAAGAGCCATTATCGGTTTCTTAATAATGTCATACCGATGATATTTATGGTCCTGATTGGATCGGCTTATTACTAAGACCTTCCGTCTCTTATTTTAAACTTTTAGAATTTTATTGAATGGAACAGATCTAAAAATTTTCCATATTGTAAACAACTTCAAAAGCAATGACCGATGATAGAAATCCATAAACATTTTTTTTTTCAAGTACAAAGTTTTGAAAAAGACATTAATCAGCCATCCTAACTATCAAAAAGAAATAGGTGAAGGATAATCTAAACTATGTTTACAAATATTTTCAAATAATGATAGGTTCTTAACATACTTAAGGAACTCGGGTCATTCTAAACCAATTTTAAAAGACTTAGTCTAATACCACAATTTTTAAACTAATCAACAAACTGGGTTTAAGCGACAAGGCTTATTTATTTACAAATGTACTCTCAAAAACATGTTTACATTAGCGACTGATTATCTTAAAACATATATACAGATATTTGACAATCTTATGTACAAATAGATTGACAAATTATGATATTTGAGTGGAAGGATCTATCAATTCTCAATTTTAGAAAATCAAAAATGAATTTCAAGAGTATTTATACATGGATGAAATGAAATTTGAATATACATAAGAATTAGGAATTTATCATAATTCTATTTGATAAAAGATTGTACAGAAATATCAACAATTTTCTAAAATTTTATGATAATAATATATACATAAAATTCTGAAATTTTAACTACAACAAAATTATATACAACAAAAACTGGTTGAAAATAAGAGAATAAAAACTATACAATAAACTAGCTCATATACAAAATTATATACAGATTCAGAGTCTGAAAAAGTCAACAAAAATATTTTTTTAAGATCAATCCATTTACTAGAAATGTTTCAAACTGACCTTCTAAGGTTTGCAAATGAAAAGTTCTTAGACCTATCTTCTCAGCAATGAAAAATGGGCCTAACCAAAGTTTTTGGAACTTGGTATGATCTCCTTTGTCCTCATGGGCTTTGTCCCATTTTAACACCAAGTCCCCCACTTGGAACTCTCTGTCAAAACTTGAAGATTGATCGAACTAGAACTTAACAATTTGTTGATGTTTTATAAAATGTTGTTTTGACCTGTCTCTTTCCTCCTCTAGTTTTATTAAAGTCTTAATCCTCTTCTCCATATCTAGACAATCCTCATCCTGAACAAATTGGCCTAACTGTAAAGAAGGTAAAAATAAATTGAGCGGTAAAATGGCCTTTGTTCCATAAACCAGGAAGAAAGGTGAGTTACCTATTGAAGCTTTAGGAGTTACTCTATCTTCCCAAAGAGCATTAAACAACGTTGTGTGCCAATCACGATAGTCAACTGAAATAGTTCTTTTAAGAATTTTCAACAAGTTTTTATTTGTTGATTCAGCTAAACCATTTCTATAAGGATGATAATTAGCCGAATATTTAACCCTTATACGTTTCTCTAAGGAAAATTGAGTTAACTCAACTGATGAAAAATATGAGGCATTATAAAAAACAAGGGAATCTGGAACACCAAATCTCATTATGATAAAATATTCGAAAAATAAGATAACATGATTGGTGTTTAGAATCCTTAAAGGTGTATCTTTTTCCCAACAGGTAAAATAATTAGTTGTAGTTATAATGTATTTGTGTTGCATAGAGGAAGGAGGTTTTATTGGTCCTACTATATCAATACCCCATTTCTGAAAAGGTCTTTCAACTAAAATAGGATGTGAAGGAAAAGCAGACTTCTTAACCCTACCTGCAACAAGTTGGCATCCTTGACATTTTCTGACAAACGCATAAGAATCGCGGGAAAAAGTAGGCCAATAATAGCCAGCCCTAAGAATATTATGTGTCGTAGTCTTTCCACCAAAATGACCACCTACTGGGCCAAAATGTAATTTTTTCAAAATCACTTCTGTTCCATCCTTGTCTAGGAATCGAAGTAAAACAACATCTTAATTTCTCCTAAAAAGAGTATTATCAATTAGCAAATAAGGAGCATATTTCAGTCCAAGCACTCTCATTTTTCTTGGTTCAAGGTAATCAAGAGCAGTTCTTGTTTCCAGAAGTGTCCTTAAATCTGTATACCAAGAATCTTATGGGGGAGGATAAAAGTAGATTTCCTTGTTTAGTAAGACTTCATCAATGACAGTTTCAAAACTGTTATTAGCAGATGAGATTCTTCAGCGGCAAGTTTACATAATCCATGACCCTTGACTATCGTTGAAGGTTTAATTTCCAAGTCATACTCTTGAAGGGTTGTCATCCATGGTGCTTTTTTTTCACCCAAATCTTTCTGTAGTAATAGATTTTTGGGTGTGTGCAAGAAGTTGAGGGACCTTTTAGATGCAATGCTACTTTTAGGAAACACGCTCATGATACAAAAAACACATCACGCTCGTGTTATGTAATTCTTGGTTTGGTTAAGGTCGAGCCTGACATGTCATATGACACGTAGGTTAGGCTGAGAAAAATGTGCACGCGTTTTATAGTTAC
>LPNX010008026.1:307093-323027 GCA_001517045.1 Pseudotsuga menziesii | reverse complement strand
TCTCATTCCCATCTCTTCAATTCCCCCCTCCTTCGCCTCTCTCCTCCAACACATCCTATTCCTCCTCTAATACTCCATATCCACCTTTCCATTCACCAATACTCTCTCTCATCAAAACATCACCCACTTCCTCCCCTCCACCTTATCCCCCTTCGTCACTCAAGTCTGGTGTACTACTTCTAACCCTATATTTCTTCAACACCTCTCCTCCTCCTAACAATCCTCTTAATCCCCACTCCCCTTCAACCTTGTAACCCATAACGTTCTCAATCCATTCATCTTTCTCCACTTGAATTTACAACATCCTCGTAGGACCATGACCCTTCCTCGCCCCCTCTCAACTATTAACCATACTCACTCGAACTTACACTATCCTCCTAGGCCCTTGACCCTTCTCCACCCCCTCTCAACTATTAACCATCCCCACTTGAATTTCCAACATCTTCCTAGGCCCTTAACCCTTCCCCACCCCCTCTCAACTATTAACCATCCCCACCTGATCTTCCAACATCCTTCTAGGCTATTAACCCTTCAACACCCCCTCTAAACTATTATCCATACATTTGATATATTACATATAGTGCTAGATTTTTAGCTCTAAAAAATGTGTGCGCGTTATAGAACTACATAACGCGTACGCATTTTGTAGTCCTATAATGCGCACACGTTTTGTAGTTCTATAACGCACACGCGTTTTGTAGTTCTATAACGTGCATGCGTTTTCCAATTCTATAAGCGCGGGAAATGTAATTTGAATTTAAACATGCCAATTCATTTGCTCGCATGTCACCAATAGTCCTATGTGTATGGTTTGGAATTCGCTTTGGTAATACTAAACCTGTGCTATGGTATATGATAAACCATAGCTAATTGGGCATTTCTTCCAGTTTCTGAAGAAGTCATTGTTTACGCACTCGTTACAGTATGCTACACACAATCATTTTTGACTAAATCTTAAACATAAATAGAATTTTTTATGCAGATTCTAAATATTTAATTTTTATTAAAAAATATTATATTTTCCTATTTTTTTTCAATTTCTATTGTGTCCTAACTCCTTAAGTCAAAAAACCTATTGTTAGTGTTTTTTCCATAACTTTTTCAATTCTTAATCGTTTTAAGAATAAATTATATGGTGCACTAGAAGACATCGACCTCTACATTCTATAAAAAACCCATTTCATGATTATTTCATTAATACCTTCAAAGGCTGCACCCACAAAAGACGTACCATTTTCGAGGAATGATCACTTAGATAATTATAAAAAAAAATTAAAATTACTAATTTTATTTTCAAAAAATAGCGCTGCACTAGTTCTATATGTTCTCTACACGCTTGCAAATTTTTGTATCCCGAAAGGATCATTTAGTCCCTCAAAGGCTTCACCCACAAAAACATATACCTTATCATTTGCCTAAAAAATAAAAAGGGACTGTTAGAAAAAATGAAACTTGACATAGTTATAAAAATTTTCAATACATAAACCTTATATATTCGGAAACGTGATTCAATTTCCTACATTTAATATTTTTTACCCAAAGCAAGATATTTTTTGTAAATATCTAAAAAAATACAATTAAATTGAGGGATGCCTGATTTTTCAGTTTTCTATTGGATCTAACATGCCAAAAGTGACCCTCATTAGCTTGCACTCACCCTTTTGATTGAAGGAAAGGAACTATCACCTTAGTTTTTTATTTCAATAGATATGGACGAAAGTGTTTGACAGCTTTGAAAATAGCAAAATCTTGTTTATCAACCTCGTGGTAGTTAAGTTCAACACCTTTAAAATTTGTTCTCATAAAAGAAATTGGTACTTCACTATTTTGCTAGTTTAGCTGAGTTAAGACTGTTGCATAAGATATGTTAGAAGTGAAAGTGTACAATATGAAGTCTTTGTTAAAATATGGGCTCAATGGACTAGGAGCTTCTGAAATGGCTTCTAAAATTCTTTGGAAAGATTCTTTTTCAGTTTGTCCCTAGTTGAAAATAGCATCCTTCTTAATCATTTTTTGTAAAGGATGGATGATTTCTGAAAAACTGGGGATAAATATCCTAACAAAGTTTAATTTACCAAGAAATGATTGCATTGCCTTTTTTCTAGAATGGTAAGTTATTTTTGAGATGGCTTGGGTTCGTTTAGGATCAATCATGATCCCATGTTTTGAAACCACACAACCTAATACAATACCTTCTGTAACAACAAATATTGTTTTGTTTGGGTTTAAAGAAACTCCAAATTTCCTACAACGTTCAAATACTTTTCCAAGATGATTAATGTGATCATATGAACATTTAGAAAATACAGTGACATCTTCTAGATAGACGACTACTAAAAGATTAATTAACCCTCTAAAAGCAATATCCATTGCTCTTTGAAAAGTTTCCCCAACATTGATTAACCCAAAGGGCATCTCTCTTTAAGCATATGTTCCCCATGGGGTTCTAAAAGTTGTTTTCAGTTGATGATATGGGGAAACCAATATATGGTTATATCCCGAGAAACCGTCAAGAAGTGATAGTATCTCAGACCTAGAAACTTTCTGAAGGATTTGTTCCATGGGAGGAACTGGGTAGTTATCTTTTTTAGAGGATTTATTAAGATTTCAAAAATCAACACATAGTCGAATATCACTGTTTTTCTTCCTAACTGGAACCAAATTAGCTACGCATTGAGTATGTCGAATAGGAAAAATAATCCTAGCAGCTAAAATTTTATTTAATTCCTTCTTAATTGTTGGTTCTAGTGACGGATTATACTTTCTAAGTTTCTATTGGAAAGGTTTTGATTCTTGTTTTATTGGAATAATGTGTTGCATAACTTGTTGATTGAAAGTTTTTAAATCATCGTATGTCCATGCAAAAAAATCCTTGAACTCTTTAAACAATTTTATAAATGCTGATTTTTCTATGGGAGTGCAATATATTCCTAAATTCACAGTTTGAGGATTGAGTTATGTTCCTGAATTTATAGTTTCATATTTCATTTGTGAACTATTGGTTTTACAATTAGGAAAAAACTTAAATTTATCCTAAAGATCAAAAAATGTTTCTAATCTCAAAACTAAGTTAGGAATCGGTTTTACCTTCTCAAAAGCTTTTTCAATTGAACAAAAATCATTTATTACCATAAAATCCCGTAAATTTTCATCATGTGTAACTTCATCAATGGCTAAATATTTGAAAGTATCGTCATTCGTTAAGAAGTTTAGAACCTTCAAATCATTATCAAAAACATGCCAGTTAAAGATATGATCTGGTATACAAGGCCTAAAAGTTAATTTAACTGAAAAGAAATTAGGTGTAAAATTCTCAGATCGAATCAATTTTGATGCTACATTTGCTAATAAATATGGCTCTTGATTCTGAAATCTAGGAACTGACATTATATTGAATGCATCAAAATGTGAAATGAGATTCCATACCTCCCATTGATAATTCTACAAATGTTTAGAAATGCAGTGGAAAAAATTATGGAATTGCCTGACGATGATTTCAGAATCACCATATGCAAAGTTCTAGCACTTTAGTATCCAAATCAATCGCTTTTTTTAGACCCTGAATTAGTGCTTCATATTCTACAGTATTATTTGTACAATTAAATTTAGGCCTGCATGCTATACATGTTTTGTTTCCTTTTGGGTCAATTAATAGGCAACCTGCTCCTGCTCCTTCTTTAGATTTTGACCCATCAAAATATAAATTCCAAGTAGAATTATTTGCAACTACTTTACTTTCAATAATATTCACGTAATTATGACTATCTACATTATTTACAATTTCTTTAAATGAAGAATCATAAGGAATAGTTGTAACATTTAGAATTTCAGAATGTTATTTGTTATCAGAGAAAACATGATTTTTAGATTTAAAATTTCCGAACCCATGTTCAAACATATAATTCCCCATTATAGAATCTGAGAACAAAACCTATTCACTGGGATCATGTAATTATGTCACTGTGTGTTTCAGATATTTTTCTCTATTTATCTTAATTTGATTTGATTTTCCATTTTTAGGAAACCATAAGTTTGACAAATCTGTAGCAAAAAATCCATTCAACTACTGAGACCAATCCCTACTGAAAAATAGCTCATATGCATCAGGAATGTCTGCAACCATAATATCAACCATATGCATCAGGTTCTTTATTATCTGGATTAAAATTTGGAAGAAGTTTGTCTGAATGTTTCGGCAAAAGATGTTGAACACCAAGTATAGCTACAACATCTGTTCTTAACCAAGGAAGTTGTGGATTAGGATGATTAGGTGGATTAGGAGGGTAACCCCCTCCTCCTCCTCCTACAGGTATGTTTCCAGCCATAGGAAGTACTTCAGAATATGAAGAACTCCCTTGATTGGATAACCTTGGACTATCGGGTGGTGATTCTGGAGGAGAAGGTGGTTGATCAAAACCGCCTATAGAAGTCAAGCTTCTAACAGTATTTGTTCTAGTAGTTTCTCTATGAAGACTTTTGACTTGATAACTTGGAGTTCTATTAGCTTCTACTGAATCTTGAGTAATTATATTCAATTGAGGATTACGTCTTTTTTATATGGGTAAAACATAGTATATTGGTGTTAAACCAAGTTCATGAGCATAATCTCTTGTAAGAATATGACATGATTCTTCTAAAGTTTGAGTACTCTATTAAGGAGTAAATGGAGATGTATTATGGTCACACTCAAGAATGCTCCTAACAGTTTCTATGAATGGTGATCTGTTAATTTTAGGTTGTAATGGAGGTTCTTGGCTGGTTGAAGATTTATCATTAGTTCTATCATCCATTAATCATTAACAGGCCCTCCTTCTAGCACCATTTGTTGGCCTGATTTTCAGACCTCGGCAAACTAAGGAGAAATAGTCCACACAAAATGCTTAAAACAACCCTCGATGTGTTTGGAATGACTAAATCTCATAGGTTATGGTCTCCTACATTTTGATGAGTTTTTATATTCTCCTTAAGAGGATAAATTCAGCTGGTAGTAGGAGACCATAACCTACGAGATTTAGTAATTCCAAACACACCAAGGGCTGTTTTAAGCGCTTTGTGTGGACAATTTCTCCTTAGTTGGCCCATTTCAGAAAATCAGGCCAACATCTCTTTAATTCAAAATATCAGAAATCCATGTGTGAAATGGTTGCATTCTAATGCTCTTGAATAACTAGTTTCCATGACTCTTTGGCTTCCATCTTGAAAGAGTTTTCATATCATATTTGTATGAGGGTCCTTCTATGGATTTGATGATGTCAAGGAAGACATAAATAATTTATTTACCTGTACTATAATTTCCATATACTTTATAACTCGAATTTTAAGTAATCCATATCTAAAAAGATTGTGATTCCCTGCTATTAAACTGTTACTTTTGATGTATTTGATTTCCATACCGAATGAGTTGTATACCAAACTTGTATGAAGGAATTTATATTATTTTTACTACTTCAGGGTATCAATTTCTATGTTGTATATGGTATCTATATGTACCATCCTTATCGAAACCTTTATTTCTACTTTTCATCTGTAAAAATTGGCAATTTCCCCATAAGCAATTTCCCTGAAAGTGGTCATGTCAATGTTTGACTTTAAAATTAGTTTACATAGATAATAACCAGGTTTAATGATATCCCATGATGTTTGATATCAATCCCCATACACTATTCACACATTTAGGAGGGTCTTACTTGAGTTAGGAAGCCAATTTCGCCTACACAGTAGGGGGATTTGACCACAATTTCCAAGGAATTTTACTCTTACTATCATTTTCCACAAACAAAGTTAAATAAGATTAAATTTAGATAAAAAAAAATGTTCATATGTCATGTTGGGATGTACTACGACCCCCCAAACTATTTTCTTTCAGTTTCGATATCATTTGGAGTTAGTTGGAATGCACCCATAGTCATGACTAGTTAAGCCTAAATTTGCACAAATTGTATTTTCTCCAGAAATTTCAAGTAGGAGCACTACAATATATAAATGTATATATGTACACACACACACACACACACATGTATCAATATGTATATGTATACCTATACATATGTATATATATAGATACACATTTGTAGATATATAAACATATACATATGTATATATATACATACATACACACACACATATATTGTAATTTTTTATAATAAAAAAATTGTGAAATAAAAAACTATGAAACTAAAAGCAACGTTCACATATCGAATCTCCTTTTTTGTTCAACCAATTCTCTAGGAATCTCTTATGAGCATGCTATGCAGAAAACAATACATATCTTGGATAAAAAGTTCAATAATAAATACTCAATAGAGATAAACCTTTGACACCACCATAGAAACTGCTCTTATCTATGCTACAAAATACTAGACCATGTACCTTCAAGGTTTCATAACATGCACAGGTCTTCCCCACATTTTTTTGTTGTCTTCTTACTAACAAATGTGGCATTTAACTAGTGTATTATATCCAATTTTCAATGTGTGTTTTTTATTTCGCCTAACCCCCTCATCTATGCAGCTCCTCCAACCCCTTAACATTCCAAACTCTCTCTCTCTCTCTCTCTCTCTCTCTCATGTGCATACTCCTCCACCTACCCCTTCCTCTCTAAAAAAACCACTAACAACCTTTCCCTACTCACTCTGTATATCACCATCTACTCCTCCCCTTACCTCCCATAGCCATCCGCCTTTCTCCAAATTCCCTAATTATCTCAAAAATTCTATCACCCTAACCATGATATGTTTGTATTTATTTCCCCAAAACCAATTATTCCCACTACACCTAATCACACAGGCCTTCCCCCCTTGCCCCAAATATATCTCCTTCACTTTCTCCAAGTACGTTACTCTTCCCTAAAACCATGAAAATCTCTCTCTCTCTCTCTCTCTCTCTCTCTCTCTCTCTCTCTCTCTCTCTCTCTCTCTCTCAAAATTCCCTTTTCTCCCTACCCTAATCACACCCATACCCCTTTCTCTTAATGAAAACCCTCTAAAGGGATCCTTATTTATCTATACCCATAACCCCCTCTCTCCCCTCTATCTCTGCTATCTTTGTCTCCCATAATCCCCTTCTCAACTACCACTAACTAGCTCCCCATCTATCTCTCTCTCTAACCCAATTCCCCACTCCTCTCCATTCTCTCTCCTCTTCGTACCTCTAACTCATCCCCCCCCACATGCCCCTCCTTTATGTCTTTCTCCTTTCTTTCCACTAACCATTATTAACCCCCTCTCTCACTCTCTAATACTCTCCTAGTCCTCCACCTAAACCTAATCCCCACACCTCTATCTCTTCCCCAACCCCCTAACACCCCAATGGCCCACTGGTTCTCTCTCTCTCTCTCTCTCTCTCTCTCTCTCTCTCTCACACACACACACACACACACACACACACACATGTATACATCCCAATGCCTACCCCTGCAACTAACATGTTTCTTCTCACTCTCTCTAATCATTATTAATCCCCTCTCTCACTCTCTCCCTTACTCCACCTAACACCCCTATCTCTCTACCTTTAACCCCCTAAAAATCCCCCTTTTTCTCTACATATAATCCTGTAACAAACCATTGATTTATATCTCTCTCATTACTCTCCCTACCCTTAAATCTGATTCTCTCTCTATGTCTCTCTAATTCCCCATACCCCTAAATCCCCCTCTATCTTTGTCTCTCCTAATCCCCCTATCCATGCCGCAATCAACCCCCCAATATCTCTCTCACTCTCTTTATATTTATCTATTTCTCTAACCCAAACCCCCCACTCCTCACCTGCAAACCCCCTTCTCTCTAACCTCCCTACTACTCACCAAACACCTAACCCCCTTGATCTCTATCTCTTTCTGTCACCCCCTTAGTACTCTTTTTCTTTATCTCTCCCCTCCACACCAACGCTTACTAGTCTTTAGTGTCATATGCAATATATTTTTAGTGGTAGATATCACATACATATTTTATTGATAGAAGTCACATGCACATTTTCTAATATTATATAAGGCACAGCTTGTGTTTGCAGCAATGTTTATTTGCTGGGAGGAAGAAATACGAATTTAAAAGAAATGTAATCACATTTCTTATCACTAAGAGTGATCCTTGACACATGTTTAGGTGTTATTCCTTGTCCCATGTGTCTACTTTGGATTTTTCTCTGAAGTCATTAAAAATATGGTATTATAATTCATAGCTAATGGGGAATCTAACAAATTTTATCAGTGGCACTATCTTTTACCACTGATTACATTATGCTACACATGTAAAATTATTTTTTATGAAGCTTTAGACCTAGATGATAATTTTCTATATATTTGAAATATGTAATTTATTTTGCAATTACATTAAACATGTAAAGAAATACCATTAACATGCACCATTCCATAGGGATACACAAACATGAAAATGATAAAATCATATGCCATGCCACCAAAAATAAAGAAAAATAATCCATGGATGAAATGATGTTATGTGAACATAAAATTGACACAAAATTAAATATCACGGCAGAAAAAAGCAAAAATATTCATTGCTAACTAGAACACCCCCTCTCCGCAAACCCATCTCAGTATCTCTATCCTACTCCCCCTACCTCTAACACACTCCTTATTTAGATCTCTCTCCTATTCCCCATGCACTTAACCCCATACCACCCACTTCCTCTTTACCTATATCCCCATAACCCTTACTAATCCTTAGTATTATATACAATAAAATTTTAGTGGTGCATACCGTGGATGCGGTTTTGTGAAAAAAATAGCAAGTGCATTTTTTCATTATATACCATATATGTGTTTGTTTTGTGACAAAAAACTTCAAGTTCTAAAACAAAAATGGATGAAGGAAAATATAAGTATGGATACATTTCCAATTTGGAATATTACAATGACCAATAATAGTAGTACGAATATATATTGTAATGTTTTATAAAAACATAAAAATTCCCAAATAAAAAACCATGAAACTAATAGCACCATTGACAAAGGGAATCTCCTTTTTTGTGTGACCAATTATCTAGGAATCTCCTCTCAGCATGTTATGGAGAAAATAATGCATATCTTGGATCAAGAATTCAATAATAAACTCTCAATAGAGAATATGCTCTGACAACACCATACAAACCACCATTAGAGGAAACTTCAAGTCAAAATAGGCCTCCCAATGAAAATTAATAAAATAATAGTTAAAATAGTAAAATAATATTGATTAATTTGGAGGAAGAAAAGGAAAAAAGGATACTTTTTTGTTTGTATTTTCGACATATCTCTGTGTGTTTTTACTCACATTTTGGTTGGGATAGCTCGTTGGATGCGGAGTCAAAAGTATGTTGAGTTGGTACTTGTTGGATGTGAAATTTGAGTAAAAAAACACGGAGATATGCGAAAAATACGAACAAAAAAAGTAGTTTTTTTAGGATGCCTATCCCCAAATTTATATTAAATTTTTTTTAACACCTATACGATATTTCAAATTTAAAGCAATTTCATTGGATAACACATGATGACATGGAATTTGAATTTCCTCTAATGTCTTGTCTATCCTCCCAAACCCTAATACATGTACCTTCAAGGTGCCATAACATGCACAAGGACTCTCCATGTTTATTTTTTGTCTTGTTCCTGACAAATATATGTCATTCAACCAGTGTGGCATACCTACTTTCCTTGAGTGGTTTCTATTTTAAAAAATGGTAGAGAATTTAGCAACTAAAGATACTTTTGAGAACATCTAAAAGGAAAAAAATTACCAATATAAAAATAAGAATGTGAAACTATGCAAATACATCTCATAAGGAAAAATACCTTCCCATCTTCAACTATCCTCCATCACTATCTCTCTCCCCAATCCCCTTAACAACTCAACTCTCTCTCTCTCTCTCTCTCTCTCTCTCTCTCATACCCCTCCACCTATACATCCCTTTGTCCGCTAGCCACTAACACCCTCTTTCTACTCTCTCTCTCTATCTCTCTCTCTCTCTCCACACACACACACACCCCTTACTCCTCCCTCTACTTCCCACTGCCATCCTCCTCTATATGAATTCCTTAATTAATCCTAAAATCCTATCCCTCCAACCTCAATATCTATATATTTCTTTCCCCTAAACACCCTCCACTTACTACACCTAGTCACCCACGCCCTCCCCCCTTTTCCACAAATCTCTCTTTTTGACTTTCTCTAACTACCATACTCCTCCCTCAACCCATAAAAACCTTGATCTCTTTTTCTCTCTCTCCCAAAATACACTCTTCCCCCTACCCCTAATCACACCCATAAACCTCTCTATTTTATCCAACCCCTTGAAAGGACCCTCCTCTATATCTACCCCTAATACCCCTCTCCTAATACCCCCACGCTATCTTTGTCTCGCATAATCACCCTCCCCACTAGCACTAACTAACCCCCCATCTCTCTCTAACTCCAACCTAATCCCACACCCATCTCATGTATTGTCTCTTCTTTATATACCTTACTCCTCCCCAAACCTCATAACCCTCTCAATATGTCTATTTCTCTGCGACAAAGCCCATCCTCCCCTTATAGTGAAATCACACCCTTGACTCTCTCTCTCTCTCTCTCTCTCTCTCGCTCTCTCTCTCTTATCTTCTTACTTATGCACCCTATATTGCTAAACCATCCTTCATCTACCTCCCTCTCTCTCTCCCCCCTCATCCCCTTAACCCTTTCTAGCCCCCACCGCTCTCTTTCCCATACTCCACCTACATCTAGCTCCCAACCCTCTCTCTCACTCACTCAAGCCACTGAAAACCCGTCCCTAATATCTCTCTCTTTCACCCCTACTCCTCACCTACATATCAACCTCTCTCACTCTCTCTACCCCATAGACCCTATACCCTTCCACCTACACCTATCCCCTAACCCTATCTCACCTCATGCCCCTCCCCTTACCTCTAACCCATTCCCCCCTCTTCCTCCTCCTCCTTTCTCTCTCTCCTATCTTTTCCCTAACCCTTACTAACTCCCTATATCACTCTCCTACTCCTCCACCTACACATATGCCTAAACCCCACCTCTCTCTCTTTCTCGACCCCTAGCACCCCACTGCACCATTTACTCTCTCTCTCTCTCTCTCTCTCACACACACACACATAATATCACATACACATGTACACATCCTTGCTCCTTACCCTTGATTCGGATTTATGCATGAACGAAATGAAAGAACATATACAGAATCATAATAATAGACATTTTGCAAAGATAACAAAGATACAATAAACACAAATTCTATTAAATGGCAGAAATAGAACAGACTATAATACAATTGCTAGAATGGTGGTAGCTATCTCTGAGAAGAGATGTGGCTACTATGCTCATTCATGCCAAGATTAATACAAAATGAGGCCAAAGGGGCCTATTTATAATAATAATGAGGGTGAGAACCCCAAAAGTCCAAAACGTAACCCTAGAAGATGAACCATCATAAAGTTTGTGGCCCCAAGGTGATAAGTTGAATAGTCAACTTCCCGGGGTCATAACTTTTGCATACGATCTCCAATTTGGGCGTTCGATAGCTCGTTGGAAAGGTCTATCTAAGATTTACAACGGTTGGATGACCAAATGAATGCCAATGGCAACCATTTGGCCCCGAATAGACAAAAAACGTCGTTTAGGGCCTCAAAACAGCCCCGAAATTTTAGGACCCGAAAAACTGTAGAAAAATAACTAGGAAACTACCACAATGGACAATTGTTTTGAGCCAGTGGAATAGGTGGGTGTCCACCGATCTCCATCTTGATCAACCCTACTACTAATCTTCTTCCTCTCTCCCTTTATTTCTCTCTCTCTCCCATGCTCCACCTACCTCCAACCTCCTAACACCCCACTCTTTCCTGCACTCCCTAACACCCCCCTCTGTATCTACCTCTAATCCCCTAACAACCACCATATTTATATATCTCTGATACTCTCCCAACTGTTAACTCCGCCTCTCTTTATCTGTCACTTCTACTCACCATACCTTTGATCCCTCTTTTATCTTTGTTTTTCCTAATCCCCTATCCATCCAGCTAATCACCCTTTATCTCTCTCCCTTTATCTCACTCTCGCTCTATCCCCAACCCCCGTCCTCACATATGACACCCCTTTTCTTTGATCGCTGTACTCCTCCCCAAACTCCTAACCCCCATGATCTCTATCTCTTTGTGCGACTCCCTACAAGTGTTTTTCTTTATCTCTTCCCCTTCCCACTAATCCTTAGTATCATATACAATATACCCTTACTAATCCTTAGTGTCATATACAATATATTTGTGTGTTTTTCTTTATCTCTTCCCCTTCCCACTAATCCTTAGTATCATATACAATATACCCTTACTAATCCTTAGTGTCATATACAATATATTTGTGGTGCTAGATATGGCATACATATTTTAGCCATAGAAATAACATGCACATTTTCTACTTCTATATAAGGCATAACGTGTGTTTGCCGCCACGGTTTTTTGGTGGGAGGAAGAAATGTGAATTTAAAATAGCTGCAGTCGTTCGTTTTTCTTATCACTAACAATGATCCTTGTCACATGTTTAGGTGTTATCCCTCCTCCCGTGTGTCTACTATGGAGTTAGCTTCGGGTTAACTGAACCTATGGTATGATAAACTATAGGTAATGGGGCATCTAATGAATTTTCTCAATATACTGTAATCACGTATGTTTTATACGTGATTACAGTATGCTACACATGTATAATCATTTTTTTTTAATGAAGCCTTAGACCCACATGACATTTTTTTTTCCAAATTCAAGATATATAATTTGTTTTTCAGTTTCTATTACATCATACATGTCAGGAAAGACCATTAACTTACATCAATCCATAAAGCTAAGTAAACATGAAAATTGGTCGAGCTCGTAACCTGAAAAGAAGTAAAATAAGGAAAGAAAGCTCACCAGTTTTTCGTGCCTGTGACCAGTCGTGAAGGAAAGATAGCTTTACAAGACCAAACGTTACCACTTATATTTATTTGAAATCCTAATTCAACGGATTAGAGCGGAGAGTTTGTTTTAATTGTTAGTTTGTTTCTTCATAGTAGAGTTTGTTTTAACTGTTAGTTTGTTTCTTCATAGTAGAGTTTGTTTTAACTGATTGTCTGTTCATATAAGTATAGAGATCCACGTAATTTGTAGGAAATTCGGTGCAAACGAGGGCAATTTGGAATATCATGGAAAGCGGTAAGAGAATTCAAACACATCATGTTGGATCTAGCTCGCAGGATGTTGAAATTAATTTTCAGAGTTTTACCACACCAGCGCTGTGCCTGCAAGAACAATTTGTCAGCAGGGTGGGTAATACTCCGTGTTATTGGGTGTACGCTAGGTTTCTGGATGAAGGTGACGAAGGTGAGAATATGATCCATACACTATATGCGCTCGACATAAAAGAGAATTTGTACCACCATCTTCCCGATCCTGAATTTAACTTTAACGAGTTTTCGGGTGGAGTGTTGGATCGTAATCTCCATGTTATAGGTGGTTTGGAGAGTGAATCACTCTGTACCTACGTAGACGTGTTTGATACACTCAATTATAACTGGTCCGAGACAAATTTCACCTGGGTGGTCAAGGAAGGGGCCCATGCGACATTCGCTCCCCCTGATTCTATTTATCTGTTCGAACGGCGCTTTAAGCAAGACCGTGACAATTGGTGTGAAGTGTACAATCTGACTGACCCTGAATGGAAGAAAGTCCCTCTATCTCCAGCCCTAATGAAAGCTTTTGACGAAGGTTTCTCCTCAATATGGGCATCTGCAGCTTTTGGAAACAGAATAATTCTACAAGGAGATCGGACGGGCATAGCATTTGATGTGCCGTCACAATCTTGGATTCCGGTTTCAGACAACTTAATCCGAGGATGGTGGAGAGGCATTAGTGCAGCTGTTGTGCAAGACATGTTAATTACTTGCTACGGTGACATCGACAAACCTCAAACATCTGAAAGAAGCTGCTGCATCCGGGCTTATGATCCAGGTCAGGATGTATGGATTCGGATACAAGGGATGGACGACATCTTTCACGAACATGCACAGAAATCTGATTTCCTGTCTGTAAACGGAAAGCTCGTTATATATCATATGCGGCGGCCAGATGATTTGATATTTTCGGTATTTGAAATCAATAAAATACTTCCGACAACTGTTCAGGCACATCTTTTATGGCAATCCCGATTTCCCATAACGATGATAATTGCCGAAGGTAACATTTCTAAGCTTTAATAGGGTTTTAAGTTTCAACTCAATATTAATGATTTTAAAAAATGCCAGTACTCATTTTATTGTGGTTGCTAATTATAAACACTTTCCTCTGTTTCCAGGCTTGGGGTTTCCTGATCGTAAATTGGTATTTAAACCAAGTTTGATTGCAGCGTTTAAACCTGATCCGTGAGCATCCAGCGTTTTTTCTTTTATGAAAAGTAGTTCAGATTCTTTTAATTCTCTGTCATAGCCTGAAGATATATTTCTTGATGAGAACAGTATATTACACAGTTTTAATTTCTTGAACAATAGTTACTCAGATATTATTTCTTGACTCATTGAAGATACGTATACAACGAATGGCAGTTTGCCTCATTGCAAGTATGCGATACCATGCATCCCAATTTTTCTGAGAGATGAAGTAGATACAATTTTTTATTATTATAAATCTTTCTTGGCTTAGGCTACTTAAATGTATATAAATTTGGCAGTTCGCCTCATTCGAAATATAAGATACATGGTATGCCATGAATCCCAAATTTTCTGAGCAATGAGCAATGACGTAGATGCAATCTTCTTTTTATTATAAATCTTTCTTTGCGAGTATACGTAAATTTATACAAATATAGTGGTAGTTATCTTGGTTTTTACAGTGTTATCGCTCGCTTAATCAAGAATCATTTCTTTTATATTATTATAAAGAATTTATATCTATTCTATTTAATTATCATAAAGAATGTCATATCACTCTTTAACACTAAAAAAAGAGATATGTTATATTATAATTTCATGGTTGGTAATAAACCAATGCTTATATCATTAATTTCAAGACTCTTATTGTCTTAAGCCAGTGTTAATATAATTATTTTCATGGTTGAATTTATCATATCTTTCTTAAATAGAAGTTGCATTATGTTATAGTGTCATGCTTAATGAACAGGTGGTATCGTTAATTTCATCGTATCATTAATTTCATCCCTGTTACCATAATAAACATGAGTTAATATAATTAATTTCATTGCAGTCACGGTAATGAATCAATGTTATGTGAACGGGTGATTTTTAACATTCAGTTTTCTATTTAATAATTGGGATGTTTGTTTCTTCAGTTATTTAGTTTAATAAGATGTTTCTTTCATCGCAATAACTAAAACAATGTTATGTGAATTGGTAATTTTTAACATTCAGTTTTTTATTTAATAATTGGGATGTTTGTTTCTTCGTGATAACTCAAATAATGGTTACTTAAATAAGATGTTTGTTTCATCACAGTAACGGAAACCATGGTTAATTTTTAGATGTTTTTAGAAGTAACTATAATTCTTATAATTCTTTTACTATATATATAGATTATAATCACATTTATTACATGCAGAGCATTGATAATATTTGTTGAGTTTAGTATATGTAATTTTGGGTGTACGTATGGCTTTTATTTCATCACAGATTTTGTTTATAAGATTCAATTCTTTATTAATAATTGGGATGTTTGTTTCTTCTCAATAATTATGATTTTAGAAGTAAACATAATCTTTTATGTTTATATATTATACTCGGTTTATAATTAAATACATTTATTACATGTAGATAACTCATTTTTTCAGTTTATAATTAACTACATTTACTATAGGTAGACAACAAAGAATATTTGTTTAGTACATGTATGGTTTTATTCCATCATACAATTTTCTTATAATAAAAGTATAATATTTAACTTTAATAATATTATTTTTAATAA
>LPNX010008026.1:230531-306238 GCA_001517045.1 Pseudotsuga menziesii | reverse complement strand
ATAATATAAATTAAAAAAATTAGCCATTGTTGTTTAGTTTGTATATTTCTAATAAAATATAATTTTCGTTTAATTTATTAATATTTTACAAACTAAAAATTTACAAAAATTATAATATTTTATAAAACATAAACTCTTTTGTTAATTTATAATAAATATATTAAAAATAATTTGTATAAACCACTTTATTTATAAATATATTTCTAATTATCAAATAATCAAAAATAAAATAATATATATAACTTAATAATAATATTTTTTAACTAAAAAAGATTCAACTAATATAAATACACTATTCACTCATTCATATTTTAAAATACAATTGAAAAACATACTTTAATAATATTAAAAATAATAATAATGTTTGAGATATGTCTTCTCTATTGTAATTTTATATGCAAAACATAAAATCTCAAAGATGTGTTTCCTTTCCATATTGTTTAAATACTATAAGTTTGTGACTAATAACAAGTAGTTGATAACTTCAATTGAAAAGATTTATCATGAACATTTAAGAAAATCTCTACAAGTAATTTATGCAAAACATAAAATCTCAAAGATGTGTGTTATATGCATACTTTTTTAAATACTATAAGTTTGTGACTTATAACAAGTAATTGATAACTTCTATTGTATACATTTATTATTATATTGAACATTTAAGAAAATCTAAATACACTATATATTTTGTGTTTAGTCTTAATGTTTATTTTAAGCCTACATGTCAAATGTTTACGGTTAATTACTTATGATATTTTTTGTTTAGTCTCAATGTCAAATGTTTATCGTTAACTAATTATATTTTTTGTTTAGACTCAATGTTTATTTTAAGCCTATATGTCCAATGTTTACTGTTAACTACTTAGCTTGCTAGTAGTAATCGTGAAGGAATTTCCTATTTTCAATGGTAATCTAACAACACAACTATTGTCATTCAATCATAATTCATTTTCGTCATAGAAATCATGTGAGCTTCTTTTTTTTCATAGATCAAATACCATGTTAAAACATACATCCAATACAAGTTATAATTTTTTCTAAACTTTACTTTTAATTATATATCAAATTTAAAATAAATAATTAAACATAAATTCATTTCATTTATTACTAATTTTCAACTGTATTTAAGTATACAAGCTTCCCTTCTACATTTTATCAAATTCATGCTACATACATACCGATGATCAACAAAACCTTCTTGCCATGATCAAATACCATGTTAAAACATACATCCAATAGCAAGTTATAATTTTTTCTAAACTTTACTTTTAATTATATATCAAATTTAAAATAAATAATTAAACATTAATTCATTTCATTTATTACTAATTTTCAACTTTATTTAAGTATACAAGCTTCCCTTCTACATTTTATCAAATTCATGCTACATACATACCGATGATCAACAAAACCTTCTTGCCATATGCAATCTAGAAGCCTTTTAGAAACCTATCTTTATGGATTCTTCTGTCTTCTTAATTTCGAAATATGTGTTGTGTAAAAAATATGAAAATGATACTTAAAAAACAAATAATTACAATAATATCCAAATGACAAATAAAAAGACATTAAACCTTACTTTGAATGATAGTGATGTAAATTATAGAAAAAATGCATAGTGCAATGTTATTTAAAGAAAAATTAAATTAATCAATCTTTGTATGGGCTTCTTATTATTTCGGGCAAAGCATGGAATTACGTAATAGACATGGTTTTGGCAACCGTACAAACACTTTTCTTGTTTTTTATGTCAAGTTTTTTCCAACATTCTCTAAGCTTTAAGGGGATAACCTCTTGTTGTTCGAAACAACTTTTGGTGTTGTATTTTGACAACTCTCTAACGGTGTTCACCTTGACAACCTGCTTCTTCACTGTGACATCATGCTCTCCCCAATAGATCTGATGCCCATCACTGTGACATCATGCTCTCCCCAATAGATCTGATGCCCAAACCGATGAGGTCACCACCTACCCACCCATTTTGTCTTCCATCTGTATGTGGTCACCATGTCCATCTTTCAATGCCATGCAAAGCATGTTATAAATCCTATTTCATGTGGACGGGTAGTGGGTATTTACTGTAGAACAAGAACTAGAAAATAAAACATATAATCTGAAACCTTTCATGTCCATTCTATACCGAGAAAATAGTGGATTCAATGCATGGATTCTGAATCCTCTGTATTTGTAATGGTAGTTTTCCATTTTTCCCGTTTAAAATGATCCAAATTTGGTTGATTTAGCCTCTTCAAATTTGAGCAAATAAGTGATAGATTTTAGGTATATGATACTTAATTTCATAGGCTCAAAAAAACTTCAGAAGGCGGCCTGGAGGTTCTGCACGTATTTATTTGAAGCGCCGAATAATTCAGGATGAACAATTTCTTAGCAGTTTTCTTGATTTGGATTCCCTGGCAAATCTTTTTGCACCAATTCAAAAATCGAGGTTGTTTCCTCAAGAGTAACATACACTATGCTTTTGACATATTTTACCACATGCACTGAGCTCGGGTGATCAGAAATTGAAGTCCTTTGTTAAAGCTTCTATAAAAATCTATGTTGGTTTTCAGAGTTCGGCTTTGTTAAGCTAGTTTAATAAATCTTCTTGTCTTGTTGGATTAAAAAATATCTGGATAAAAAAATATCTTATATTTAAGCTTTTGATTATCGGGTTGGGTTAAATTTAGCTACAATTGAGCAAAATGTCTCTTATTCCACTCTACTCGACAGATTAATCCCATAAATTGCACTATATGAGAGGATTAATCCCAAACTACTACTAGTCAAGACCCTTGATTCCTCTTGGAGAATTATTTATCCCGATCCATCTATCCTCACAATGTTTACTTTTCATGATTCATCACCAAGTCCTTAATTTGCTATTCAGCCAGTAGACATACCATCCTATATGCCGACTATTTCAAAATATTGTCTATTATAATAGAGGATGCTATTGAAAATATGTCGTGTTTTCTTGATTTACTCGCTTTTCAAGTTCTCCATGAAGAAAAATTGGCCTCATATTATCAGTTCGTATGAAGAAAAATTGGCCTCATATTATCAGTTCGTAAAACCACTTGACAGAAAACACATTCTGTCCTACCACTTGAAGGAGAAGATGCGTAACACATTGCTGGAAAAAGAAGGAAGTGATGAAATCCCAAGGGAATTGGCAGATTTGTTGGAACATATACCATCTAGAAAGCATGAACCACAAGTCACTTTCACCCATTTTCCCTCCACATAATTTATACTGCCTTAGATGCAAGACCCCTTACACTTTGCAGGAGGTCGAGTACCAATGAAATCAAAATTTCAAACCAAATATTTGAGTATGAGAAGAAATCTAAATATACTGAAAGATATCAAAGGATAAGTGAGAGCATGGTAGAAGAAATTATTGATTATGGAATATCAAAGAGATGATAATTTCAAAATAGAAGTCCTAGAACCTAACCTTCTTGTCCCTTCCACATTTAGTGAACGGAGAGAAAATGAACACAAAGTGGGATTCAAAAAGTTTGGTAAGTTCGACAAAATATATTTTTATAGGGATGCTAGTGATACGATGTGTAAACATGTATTTCAATTTTTTGCTATTTAAATGAGGTTAAGGATTGAAATGCAAATATTGGAACAACCAGTTTTAAAGTCAGAGAGTGTAGTTGTCAAAGCAATCCGATAATTACAAAAGAAAGTTGCATCTTTTTGGAGTGGATTCAACAAAAGTTTCGCATGCAAAATATCTCTTTCAATAGAAAGATAGTGGATTTGCATACCTTCTAAAGAAACTGAAAATGCCTCAGGAAGAATGACTCCAAACCCCTAAATTACTGAAAATGAAAAAAGGAAAAAGAGAAACTATATGAGAGCATGTGGCAATACAAGAACCAAAAGCTCGACTACGAAAATGAAATAAGTGACTTAGAACTAAAAATTTCATCCGTAAAGATGTAGAAAACATAATTGTCTATTGATCCCATTCCTCGCATCATCACCCATCATGCAAGGGAGCCCTCAACTAATATGGGAGATAGAGAAAGTTTGAAAAGAGTATGAAAAAAAAGGTTCAGTAGAACAAGTACTCGAATAAATGGAAGAAGATATCCCCACTCAACAAGAAAATAATAAGGATAACATAATTAAGGAGAAAGAGTAAGAATTGAATTAGAAAGAAAACATGATTAAAGAATATGAAAATCAGTTAGATGATCAGGATAACTCAATTACTGACTTGGAAAGTGAGATGGATGATCGAAAGAGCCAATTCACCAAGTTGCATTTGGATATACAAGGAGAAGAACATTTGAGAAGGACGATAAAAGTGTTGTGGGTCAAAATAGCACAAGAGTTTCTCAACAAATGAGATCATTATGATGTGATCCAATATCAATTAGAGATGGCCCAAATAGTTGAGGAGAAAATAAAAAGAGTGGAAAAAGAGCTTGGGAATATACCAAAGAAATAAGTAGAAATAATTGATTACTTGAAAAACAAAACAAAGAGGAAATTGAAAGAGTTGCAAATTACAAACAAAACTCACTTAATAAAGATGGTAAATTAAATTATCACAAAGAAAACATTGACAAAGAGAACACAAAGTAGAATAAAGCCTCTCATGAAAGGAGTGTCTTCCTTCAAAGGTATCTTGAATGCTATGATAAATTAGGCCTGCCACATCCATGGGGTGGGAAATGGGAAAAGTATATAAGAAAGAAGAATATAAGGAAAAGTTGATGCAAAAGAAGAATGAAGTAGTACAATTTTATGTGTACTATAATGAGTAATAAGTGAAGATGCACTATTTGATAGCCTCAGAAATGAGATTGAAATGTAATTCATTCTAAAGAACATGTAAAAAATATGAAGCCTATATCATATGAGAAAACTACTAATCTTGAGATAGCATTAGAGGCCCTAAAAGCACATCATTATCCTATATTTAAATATTGGTATTAGGAATGTAAATATCACAAACCTTTTTTCCACGCCATAAAATCATTGGGCCAAACACTAGGATAGCCAGCAAGGCAGGAAAGTATTCAATATTTTATGCCATCATATGAGGAAACTACTAATCTTGAGATAGCATTAAAGGCCCTAAAATCACATCATTATCCTATATTTAGATATTGGTATTAAGAATGCAAATATCACAAACCTTTTTTTCCACGCCATAAAATCACTGGCCAAAACACTAGGATAGTCAGCAAGGCAGGAAAGTAAAAAATAAAAAGTTTAAAGGACCTAAAGGAAAAAATATAAAAAGATAGCAAATAAAAGAGAATGAGAATGGATGTTTAAAAGTGGGGCTCTATAGTTAGACCAAGTAAATGAAAACACAAAATATTTTCTCAATATGTCATCATTCACGAAAAAAATAATTCAATCTCTGAAGTGATGATGGAATACGGTTAGGTAGTAAAGGGATTCAGAGACTTATCAATGCTAGGAGTCTCATAAATTTCAAAAACATTTATAAGGAATCCGAACGATAAAATGTCTTGGAAATAATAAAGGCAACATGGTATTTCCCTCAAATGGTAATATATTCATAGAATCATGCTTCCGGGAGACATCAAAATAAGATTTGTTGCGACTAATGTCAACTTTCAAGAAAGTTAAAGGTGTAGACCATGAAATTGTTGGGTGAAGAAATGAGGCTAATTAGGAAACTGTTGGGATGAATGAAGATAACACTCCTCACTCTCATCCCTAACGTGAAGAAATCATCATCCTTGAGTTCCTCCTATATCTTACCTAACATCATTTACACTATTTTTCAAAAAATGGTCGTATTTAAGCTTGAATAAATTCTTTCAAAGGTTATATCTATAGAGCAAATTTTATTCCGAAAAGGTTGATCTATCAACGAGGCAATTGGGACTACGAAGGAAGCATTTCACTCAATACATAAGAAAAAGATACCAGTGGTGGTGATGAAATTTTACCTGTCTAAGGCTTATGACCAATGCACCTAGCTATATTTACGATTATAATTAATTCATATAGGTTTGGAAATAGGTGCGGTGAATTAGATGTTAGTCTATTCACATTTGGTTTCTTATGCAATAATAATTAACGGAGAAGATTCTACATTCTTCATACCTAAACATGGCCGCCATCAAGAATGCCTCTAAAGGAAACTTAGCCAAGGTCCCAATGGTATTTGTTCTGACATGCATGAGAAGAAATTCATGATATTTTTAACAACAATCCTTTTTCTCTTCAACTCTGGAAGGAACTAGAACTATGGATTAAGATTAAATATTTGGATATGGGACATATTGGAAGAAGAGCTTTGAGCATGGTTTTTGTAACACCCCGGTTTTGACCGCGTTGCATTAGATGTATATGATGTATATATATTGTAATGATCATGGTGTGGAGCTAAAGTCCAAGACCCCGCCATTGATCGGTTATGCTATGTTTTGGATCTAAACTTGTCACCGATGGTATATCGGGGCATGTGGCATATATTATGTTTGTCATCATGTAAATATGCATCTATAATTAAAATGAACACAACTAGCTACGGTCGCGGCAACTAAAATGAGAAAGGGACATGATTTTCACAAGGATAAGGATGTGGGGGAAATTGTCAAACCTTGGGCCAATGAGGGAAAATAACCACGTGTCTTCTTTCCTTGCCTTACCCAACCACTTTCATTAAGAATTGCTAGTGGTGGTTGAGGCAGTTATTGTCTTTGGGAGTGGGGTGGTAGGACTGTCAGTCCTCACCCACACGCACACTCCACCATGGCGGTTGACTTCACAATGGAGGAAAAAACTTCATGCACTCTCCACTACGCAGGCCTCATGATTATCTATTCACCTCCACGCACAGGATTTACCTGGTTTTCACTCCCGCGGACACATTCTCCTCTCCACGCCTATGCTGAACACCCATGCGCGTCTAATTCGTGTCCCCTCTGTAGTCTGTTCATCCACGCACAAGCTGGGAGCTGTTCATCTTCGCGCATGAACCATTGTCTGTCCATTGTCCTCTCGCATAGGTATTCTTTTGTTTTGAACTCACATAGCGAGCCGGGGGTTGTGCGTTTGCATCCACGAATTGCTGTGTTGTTGTGGTCTCCCTTATGTGGTGACTGTTGTGGTCTTCTTTATGTTTTGGAACGGGAGTCTGCTCATGTCACGCACAGGTTGTAATCTGTATTGTTCTCTTCCTTAGCGTGGTTTATGAGTGTTTTACCGGTGACTTTGTTTCCCAAGGGTGAACTGTTGTTTTCCCCTGTTGTGAGCGGTGCTCTCCGGTAAGCTTCGGGACTGTAGTTTTCCCATGTTGAGAGTCGTGTTTGCTGTTACACCTTGAGGCTGCTGCGGATTGTTTGGAGTCATCTCCCCTGTCTTAAGCTGTATTAGCTGATTGTTTGCATGTGTGCAATGGTTGGTCTTCGGACTGTGAAAGGAGCAGGGATGGGGGCTTAGTTTTGCTTGATAAACCTAGTGGCTGCAAACCACACAGACAGAGCTAGAGGGCTGGCCTTCTTCTCCATCACCCCTGAATAGCATTGTAGGGAATGCAGGGCCTGAGGGATTGTATAGCAGAGAAGTGATTGATTCCTTGTGTTGGGCATGGGTGGGTGTCTTAGAGGTCAAGCTAGTTCTAGTGTAGGTGTTCTTGGCTCTGTAATGGGCTCACAAGCTTAGCATTAAGCCTTTCCCAACTCCTTGATGGCCTGATAAACCCCACTGTGTTGGCTTGGCTGTGTATTGAATATCCTTAGCTATGTGTAAGCCTGCTAGTTCCCTTATTCCTTGGTGAATCATGCCCAGCTCGGGTGTGGAAGCGTTGCTGAGATATTGAGGAACACGCTGGCCTATGGTTGGGTGGAACGTTGCAGCGACGTAGCTGGTTGCAGAATGACTTCTCCATAAAGATAAGTGATCTTGTCCATTTTTACTTCTGCAACCATGCTGACTGTTAATGATATGAAATGAACATGTTGAATGAATGCTTGAATGAATGCACGTTAATTCCGTTGTGCAAGAGACATAAATGTAGCTGTGTATGTTGAATAATTGCATTTGTGCATGATAAACATTCATGTGTGCATAATTTAGTTCAAGGTTTTTGTTTAAGCATTCTGTTTCAGCAATTTTTGTGCAAGCACATGTTCATGGGGCTCTTAGCCTGGGTGGTTTAAGCCATGTTGGTTGTGTCCTCTTCGCCGGTCGGAGGGACGGGGACGTGACAGTTTTAGAGAAGAAAAGTAAATATTACTAATTTGTTCCCTACCTTACCATTTGGGGTTTTTGGATGTCTAGAAATGTGATTCCTTTAGAAATATGTACCTGGAAGACCTCATAGGTATCTGCAATTATATACATGCTCATAAGCAATTATAAAGGAGAGTTAAAAGAAAATAAGGAAAGAATTATAAGGTTATTGAATATAGAATGTTCACTACCATGGTTGTTTCTTGACACAGCTTACTCGCAAGTTGAGCATCTAGGAGAAATCAGGGTCATGATTTTTCTCAAGGAGAATCACTTCATTCAACTTTCTGTTAGTTGGGGACAAGTAACAAAAAATCGAGCAAAATTGTTGGCACTTTGAGCCATAAAGTGGGTGGCATGTGAGACGAATTTGAGTTCGCTACAAGTATATTTGTTGTCTCTCCTGGTGATAAATTGAATGGTCATTATACAAAACATTGGATATCTAAGCATTAAGAACCTAACTAGTGAGGTCAAGTGTGCAACAAGCTTATAGGATTCAATAATGTTTATAGGGAGAAGAACGAGCATGAAGATTAAACAACAAAGTTCACGCTATCCAACTAACATGGAAGTTTGTGCTTTAAGAGTTCGAAGCCCACTCATGTATAAAATCAAACATGGAATTTTGAAAGAATAACANATATATATATATATATATATATATATATATATATATATATATATCTCAGATTGGTAGATATGGATATATTGTGTTTTAAAAGGAGAGATTTATATGTCTTAATGAGGATACTTTAAATCTTTTCACTTTTGAGCAGTAATGCTGTATATTAGTCTTGTCAATAAAAATAATTTATTGAAAAATATATATTTGTCATTTTAATATAAACACAAAATAATTTTCTTTTTATAAAAAGTATTCTCATTTTATTTAAATAACAAATAATATGTATACATTAAAAATAAATGACCACCTCATTTCATTTATCCACAGAATTACATATAACCAATAGAAATCCAAATCCTAGGATTTATCAAGCACCGAGAGGGATCAAATCTTTGGAGGTGCAAACTTGTTGAGTGACTTTGGTGTGGTTGAAACCAAAAGAAATCTTCTATTTAAGGTAGACATATAATATTTTTATATGTAATCTCTAGAACCTAATCCTAGGTTCTATCAAATCCTAGGCTCTATCAAGTGCCCAGAGGGATCAAATCTCCCAAGGTGCAAACCTCTTCTCGAATAGCTCCTTGCCTACAATACCTCACAAGAGATTTGCACCTCTAGAGATTTAATCGCTCTCTACGTTTGATAGAACCTACAATTTAAATTATAATCGTACAAGTTATTCCAAATCTAGAAGATATAGTCATTCTTCATTATCATAATACATGAAGACAAAACATTTAAAAAAAAAATAACATAATTACTAAACGATTTATTAACTATTATGCTAATATAAGAAATTAACTTTATAAATAATTATTTTAAGATAATAATTATAATATTTTAAAACCTATCTGCAATGAATGCCTTCACACACATATAATTTTAAATCAATATTTGAAATAAAAGAAAGAATATAATTACTTTTGAACTTGGCTAACCTTTTAGCCATTGCAATACGGGCACCACCAAAGCTCCATATAGGTGAGAAACTTTATAAAGAAGTATAACCATTACAATTGTTGTATTTTTGGAGAGGATAAAATTTAAAAAAATACAAAATTCTAACAATGTAATAAAATTATAAAATTGTAAGTTTTATAATAATTATTAGTTTTGGCTGTAAATAAAATATCATTCATTTTAATTTTATTGATAGTATGTTATTATTAATTTTAATTTTATTGATAGTATGTCATTCTCATATGTGGATGTACAGTGATGTATATCTAGTTGTGGAGAGATCCGACGGTGTGATGAAGCCCTCGCCATTGCAAAATGATACTTGCTCTATAGAAGACCATTAGAGCAGGGATGGAATTTGACGGGTAAATTCTCATCATGGGTAAATTTACCCATCAAATACAGCTAAGATTTTACCAAAGCTGTCAAAATATGGCTTAGAATACACAAAACATTTCATATTTTGATTCTTACCGATAATTTTGATGGGTGTCCGCCATTTGAAATTCCAACCCTGCATTGCAGTGAAGGGATCTCTTTGGATGAGAGCCTTCCTTTCAATAGCACAAGTAGGAACATGGTCTTGCTTTTGACTTGCTCTCCCAGCCTGTTATTGTCCCCTTTGAACTATAGCTCAATTAGTATGTGCCATTAGTACGTGGAAGAATTGGAGGGAGCAAAGGTTAGCGGTTCGTACTCTTCGCAGAAAATACATGTATGGAAAGGGGTTACAGTGTTTTTTGTTAGCCAAAACCAAGCTGAATAAACTTGATTTTACCGCTCAGTTAATATTAAAAATTAAATATTTTCATGTCGACTTCTTTTTCCTTTTTTTACTTGTCGAGTGAAACTTCTCTATCTCCATACTAGACAAGTCTATCAACTTTGGTCGGTCTTTCAACCCGACTGATTTACTTCGACTTGTTTTACCTCGACCACAAGTTGGCTGATCACTTCAACCTCAAGTTGGATTACCTCTTCAACAACTCAAGTCGACTCACTCAACCGACCTTGTCGTTTCACTTACTTTGGTCAAAATCTAGAGAGAATGTTTCTTAGTCTAAAAGACTTAAGAAATTACAAATGCTTTTCACCTGTAACTAAGATGAAGTAAAAATGGACACATTAACAAATCCAAAGAACTTATAAAAACATATGTCCAAATATGTAGGAAGACTTGAGTCGACCAATGTGTCGTAAAACTTGGAACTTTCATGGAGTAAGAAATTTATGGGTTCTTGTTTTTTTGAATCAACCATAATTGTGAAAGACATTTGCACAAGTAAGTTTGGGAATAATGTGCGGCCAAATAAACATGCATTCAACCATAAACTATTTCAGATATATAACGATGCAGAAATAACAAAGGTATTACAAACTTGTCTGTTCAGACTTGTCAGCTCACTGACTGATCCTTTTACAGAGCTTTGGTTCTTCGACTGAATCACATACACAGAAGCTTGAGCTTCAACTTCTCTTTTCTCACCCTAAGTTCCTCTGTCTCTCTATTCCGTCTAGTGACTTGTGTCTAACTTAATTTACAATCTTCTTCTTCTATTTAGAGGAAACCTGAAAATTACTTCTACATGAATCGACTGGCTCACCCTTAAAGACTGTAATAAATATCTACCTAACAACTTAGCTTCAGAAATAAATTTGACTTGTTTACATTGCTGAATCGTGGACTCTTCCCTCTTGTCAGACTGACTAACAATATCTTGATTGATATAGACTCTGACAGAGTTGGCTAAGATTTAGGTACGGATCTGCGAGTAATTACTTTTTCCAACACTCCCCCTTAATTATGAGTAGAAGGGGATTTTTTAAAACAAAATTTACAAAATGTTTCAGAGCTTAGACATGCCATGTTTATGATAGAGTTCACTATGGAGAACTTGTCATTCCAAGATAACTACGCAGATGCTAGAAAGTATCATTTGCCAATGGTTTCGTAAAGATGTCTACAAGTTTATATTTCCACCTATAAGATTCCAAACAAATTTCTTTGTTGTTCACCAACTCTCTTATAAAATGAAACCTTGTGTCAATGTGCTTGGTTCTCTTGTGAAACACATGATTCTTAGATAATGCTATGGCTGAATTGTTGTCACATAAGATGGTTTTCGGTTCTTGATGGTTCTGTGACAAGTCTTTTAACACTCTCCTCATCGAGACAACTTGACATGCAACACTTGTCACTACAACATACTTTGCTTCAGCTGAAGACAGAGTTACTATGGGTTGTTTCTTTGAAGCCCATGAAACAACACCTATAACCAAATGAATGTGTAACTAGATGTGTTTTTCCTATCATCTATGCTTCCTCCATTGTCATTGTCAGTGTAGTCAATGAGTTTAAAATTTTCTGAGGTTGAATACATAATACCAAGGTCTTTTGTACCACTTACATACCTCAGAATTATTTTACCTACTTGCCAAGCTGAGTCTTTTGGTGACTCCATGAACCTTGAGCTCATACTTACACCATACATAATGTCTCGTGTTATCGCTGTCAAATACATAAGGTTTCCAGCAATCCTTTTGAACAACGTAGGATCGACAGTGGATGCTTCATGATCCTTACTCAATTTTAAACCTATTATTACTAGTGTTGGGTATGTATTACAATTACACATGTTAAATCTTTTTAAAACTTCACATGCATACTTTGTCTATGATATGAAAATACCACTTTCAAGCTGTTGAACTTCAATGCCCAGAAAAAACTTCATAAGCCCCAGATCAGTCATTTGAAATTCACTTTCCCTGACTGCTATATGTCATGCCAAAATCACCAATAAATATTAAATCATCGACATACAAGCAAATAATTAACATATTACCTTGCTCATTCACATTGGTGTACATTGTCGGTTCACTTTCACTTCTGTGAAATCTATTTTCAGTGAGAAAGGAATCAATTCGACTGTACCAAGCTCTAGGAGCTTGTTTCAACCCATAGAGTGCCTTTTTCATCTTGCACACTTTATGCTCTTGACCTGGAACTTCATACCCTTGTGGCTATTCCACATATCCTTCCTCTTCTAGATATCCATTTAAGAATGCCGACTTGACATCCATTTGATGAAAATACCATTTGTTTTGTGCAACAATGGCCAAGACTATTCTGACTGTATCCATATGTGTAATAGGTGTAAATGTTTCATTGAAGTCTATGCCGGGATGCTGTGTGAACCCTCTAGCTACAATTCTTGCTTTGTGCTTTTGCACATTCCCATCAGCATCTTGCTTTGTCTTATAAATCCATTTGATGCTTATTACATCTTTGTCTTTTGGTACATCAACTAGTTCTCATGTCTAGTTCTTCTCAATGCATTCTATTTCTTTATTCATGGCTTGTGCCCATACTTCTTCTTCAACAGCTTCTTCAAATGTTAGTGGATCATATATAGGAGAAAATAATGCAATGAGAGAGAATGAATTTGGTGTAGTAGCTTCATATATTTCTTGTAGACTTCTTGTCTTCACCGATTCTGTCGATGTCATCCTTGACGAAATGCTTGATGGAGTCTACTGTCCTCTTGGTGTACTTGTCAGTGTAGCTTGAGCTGCTACTTGTGTTGATGGTCCTTGTGCTGGACCATGTCGTGGTGTCATGGGAGTCGATGGCGCTATGATTGGTTGACTTACATGTGGTGTTTGAACCACTTCCTCTTCCATATCATCATTGTCGACATTCAACACAATCTTGACATCTATGTCGACAGGTCCATCCCATGATTCGTTCTCGACAAATTGAACATCTCAACTAATTATCACTTTCCTTGCAACGAGATCATACAACTTGTATGCATTTGTGTCTTCAGAATAACCGACAAAAATACATTTTTGTTCCTTTTTGTCTAGCTTCCTTCTCAGCTCATATGGAACATGAGCATATGCGACACAACCAAAAAATTTTAAATGGGAAACACTATGATTCATACTTGTCCATGCTTGTTGGGGAACTTGGTTCTTCACACTCTTTGTTGGACACCGGTTCATAATGTATACAACAATTGTGACTGCTTCACCCCAATACTCATTTCTAAAATGCTTGGCCGCCAACATGCTGTGTGCCATCTCCATGATGGTTATGTTATTTATTTTGAAAATACCATTTTGCTGAGGTGTATACTGTGCAATGAATTGTTTTTGTATGCCATGGGTCCTGCAAAAATTTAGAAATTCATTTGAAACATATTCACCTCCTCTAGCAGTTCTTAAGACCTTCATGCGATGTCCACTCTGGTTCTCCATGAGTGCCTTTAATTACTGAAAATAACTAAGTGCAGCAGATTTATGTTTCAAAAAATATACCAATGTTTTTCTTGAGTAGTCATCAATAAAAGTTAGAAAATACTTGCAGCTACCAATGGATGATGTCTGCGTTGGACCACAAATATTAGAGTGCACAATTTCAAGTGGTGTGCATACTATTTTCTAACTACAAAAGTCTCTCTGTGCTGCTTGCCAAAAATGCAGCCTTCACAAACCCTTTCTAGTCTGTCAATTAATGGCAATTCTTTTACCATATTCTTTGTGTGCAGTAGCTTCAGCCCACCAAATTTGAGATGTCCAAATATGAAATGCCATAGCCAGGATTCATCCTGAACTTCTGTCTGAAATGTAACTTGCAAATTAGTACTGCAATTTTCTTTCTTGTCGAGAAGCTTGACTGTTTCTTTACTTTCTACCTTGAATGCAACTCCTGTATTTGTCTTCCCTTTCATTTCGGGAACTATCCTCAATGGAAAGAAGTAGTTTCTTGTCATTGGCACTTTTGCTATGAGCTGGTTGCTTGGACGCTTGTCTTTTATCACATAGTGATCATCTTCCATATAGACTCTGTAGCCTTTTTGTGTCAACTATGCAATCCTTAACAGATTATGTTTCCGACCTTCGACATGGTAGAAATCAAGGATATAATTACTCTCCCTTGGTTTGGTTAGAATATCAACAATGCCTTTTGCTAAAACAATAACTTTGACATTGTTTCCAAGTGTAACATCAGTTTGAACCAAATTGTCTACACTGGAAAACAAATTTAAATTACCAGTCATGTGGTTGCTGCATCTTGAATCTAAGTACCATATGTCATGTGGACTTTCTTGAACAACATTGCATTTGAATGGAGATTTTGATGCCATTAACATTGCACTTGTTGAAGTGCTGGTGTTGGTCAACTCACTTGGGCTTTTCCTTCCTTGGTCATATTGTTTCTTCCTGCATTCATATGCATAAAGACCAAATTTCTTACAATGATGACATTGAATTTTTTATTTATGAAACCTCTGGCCACTTGGATGATTTGGGTTCTAATTATCTCCTCTACCACTGACATTTGTAGGACTTCTGCCTCATCCTCCTCTTGAAGAACTTCTTCCTCTACCTCTGAAGTTGTTTCTCCCCCTGCCTCTACCACAGATTATGGATGACTATGCTGCAAATGCACCTTCCAATGATGTTTGTGTTCTGTTGATTCTATGTTCATGATTGATGAGTGAAGCTTGCACCTCATCAATGGTAAATGTTGACATGTCTGTGTGTTCTTATAAGGTCACAACCAAGTTTTCAAATCTTGGGGGAATACTTCTGAGAATTTTTTCAACCACCCTTTGGTCTTCTATGTCTTTTCAATGAGATTTCAGTTGGTTTATCAAACCAACAACTCTGTTGTAGAATTCATGGACAGAAATTAAAAATCTCTTCTCAGAATATGCAACTTGAAAGTCTTTACCTTTCCCAAAGCTTGATAGGTGATCTCCAATGCATCCCATGCCTACTTAGCATTAGTTTTTGCTACTAATCTTTGGAGTATGCTCTCATGCATAGCTTGATGTATGTAAAAAAGAGTTTTTCCATATTTCTTCCTTTGTTCCTTCAAGACATCTTTTCACAGCTTGTGTGAGATTGTTATATGTTGTCATGTGTGCTGGTTCTGCATAAGCATGATGTACTATCTCTCGGACATCTTGGCCTCTGAACAAAGCCTTCATAGTTAGAGACTAATATTCATAATTCTTTCCTCTAAAAATTGGAGTTTTTTATAAACCAGAAGTGGAAGCCATTTTTAATTTTTAATTAACTTTGCTTAGAAAATTAATTTTCGACCTTTTAAGACAAGATTTATTTCTTAAAACTTGCTCTGATATAAACCTTGCTTTGATTCCAGTTAGCCAAAACCAAGCTGACCAAACTTGAGTTTACGGCTCAGTTAATATTAAAGTTTAAATATTTTCAAGTCGACTTCTGTTTCCTTTTTTTACTTGTCGAGTGAAACTTGTCTATCTCCCGACTAGACAAGCCTATCAACTTTGGTCGGCCTTTCGACTTGACTTATTTACTTTGACTTGTCCGTTCTTACCGACTTGTTTTATCTCGACCAAAAGTTAGCTCATCACTTCGACCTCAAGTCGGCTTACCTCTTCCTCGATCGACCTTGTCACTTCAATTACTTTGGTCGAAATCTAGAGAGTATGTTTCTTACTCTAAGAGACTTAAGAAATTACAATTGCTTTTCACCTATGAGTAAGATGAAGTAGAAATGGACACATTAATAAATCCAAAGAACTTATAAAAACATATGTCCAAATATGTAGGAAGACTTGAGTCGACAAATGTGCCATAAAACTTGGAACTTTCACGCACTGAGAAATTTATGGGTTCTTGTTTTTTTGACTAAACAGTAATTGTGAAAGACATTTACACAAGTAAATCTAGAAATAATGTGCAACCAAATAAACATGCATTCAACCATAAACTATTTCACATATATAACTATCCCGAAACAACAAAGGTATTACAAACTTCTCTGTCGAGACTTGTCTAGACTTGTCTGTCGAGACTTGTCTATATAGGCTCACCGATGATCCTTTTACAGATCTCCAGCTCTTCGATTGAATCACGTACACAGAATCTTGAGCTTCAATTTCTCTTTTCTCACTCTGAGTTCCTTTGTCTATCTATTGCTCTAGTGACTTGTGTCTAACTTAATTTACAATCTTCTTCTATTTATAGGCAACCTACAAATTATTTCTACATGAATCGATTGACTCACCATTAAAGACTGTAATAACTATGTCCCTAACAACTTAGCTTCAAAAATAAATTCGACCGGTTTACATTGCCGAATCGTGGACTCTTCCCTCTTGTCAGACTGACCGACAAGATCTTGACTGATACAGACTCTTACACAGTCAGCTGAAAGTTAGGTACGGATCTGCCAGTAATTACTTTTTCCAACACTTATACGAGCATCCTGGATCTGAATCCGGCTGTGCCTGCAACTAATTGGAGCAATGGAATGGAAATACCATGGGCTTCACCATGAGAGCCTTCTTGTTTATCTCAGTGAGACTGCGGCGCAAATTCTGTTTGCCAGGCTGCGCAATATAGTGGTGGAAGAAGGTGCCTTTGTAATAGCATGTATTTTTGGGATCCCACATGAGGAACCTCCGCCAAAAGTATTTGAAGATTCCTTCCTATTATTTTTTTTATCTATTTTTGTTGACATTGAAATTTCAAATTCTTGCAATTGATAAGTATTACAATTTCAAATTCTTGAAATTTCAATTTCAAGAATAGATTATGGATGGTTATATTTCCTTGGTCTCGCCTCGGCCAATTAACAGGAAGATACTGAATCCCGAAGCTAACAAATGCTTATAAAGTAGCACAGAAGTAGCAGGAAGATACCCAGCTGACGATACAAACTTCCAACCTTCAAATGTTCCAAAATAAACGTTACACCGTATCACAATCTTATCACAACCTTAAAACAAAAAAAGCGTCTGAGTATGTAAACCAATAGCCGTGTGCTTCACATTCATATTTGCCATAAAAAATTCAAATTTCAATTTCAATTTCAAATTCTTGAAATTGAAACGTCAAATTCTTGCAATTGACATTGTTGACCTCTGTTTTTGTTCTTGCAATATGGAAGTATCTTTGTTTTGAACAACCCAGATGTGTGCCGAAGTCTTGGAGGTTGTTTTCCGCAAGAGCTTTTAGTATGTTCATATTGGAAAAGCCTGCTAAAGGCAGAGATGAAAGTAACTCAGACCTTGGGTGAAACGTGGGCATGTTTTGAGGCTAGGATTTTAACTGAGGCATGGGCACGAGGATTGAGGCATATTTTAAATGCTTGGTTTGCTAAAAAAAAATATCCAGCTTTAAAACTCAAGTATGGTTTCCTAATTAAAATTTAGGAAACATTTTGCAATTAATCTTCTCTACTTTACATAATATTTTTTTCTTTCTTTCTTTCTTTTGTTGCATAATTATGATTAGACAAACTTTACATGATCTACATCATACAAGAAATATCTCCCTCGTATTAATAGTCGACATAATATAGACAAAAGTTACAAGATCTCCACAAATGTTACAACATCGTCCTCCCTTCGGTCATACTTGGCAATATTATTTTTGACAGACATAATATGGACAAACCTTACATCCACAAAAGTTACAAGATCTCGCTTATACTAGGCTGTACTGTAAAGCACCTCCACATTTAACACCACAAATTAATATGTAAAAAAAACAAAATGAAAACATTATATTAGTATTTAATATGTAAAACACACAACCAAAACACTATACATATGACATTTTTGAATTTAGACAAGAGAAACAAATAAAATAAAAAATTATTATCATAACACAAATCACAATATTTAATATTTGTTTTATTAAATACTATAAATTTCTATTAAATTTAATTATTCAATATTCCATATGATAATACCTTAAACGAACACAAACATGAAAAATAGACATAATATATAACTATCATACATGAAAATTATAGGGCAAACTGAAAATTATATATATATAACACATCAAAAGAGCACATTCTCCTCGCCCATCCTATAATTGCGTCAAGAGGCGTTCTACAGCTGAGTATGGGGAGATCTTGTAACGTTATGTAATATGTAATGTTACGTAACGTTATTTTTATTAATAAAAAATATTTTTTTAATTATAGGCCAAAATAAATGTCGGCCAAAAAAACAATATAATATGGGGGAGATGTTTTAATCTTCCTACCTAACAAAGCAATAAAAAAGTAAAAATTTAATTATCAGTAAAAAAAAAAAGTGGATCACTAAAAAAACACAATATGGGGTATATGTTGTAATGTTCCTACCTAAAAAAATAATAAAAAATAAAAATTTGAATTATCCTCAAAATAATGTTGGCCTTCCATATGGTTTTAAAACCATGTGCATGGTTTTAAACCTATGTGCGCATGGTTTTAGAAATGGTTTTAAACCTATGTGCACATGGTTTTAAAACCATGTGCAAGACCTTCTAAACAACCCATGGTTTTATTGTACATGGTTTGGGATGGTTTTATTTTACATGGTTTAGGAGGGCCTTGCAAATGGTTTTAAGACCATGTGCAAGGCCTCCTAAACAACCCAGGGTTGTAGGAGGGCCTTGCATGTGGTTTTAAAACCATGTATGGAGAAATGTTGTAATGTTCGTTTCTAATAAAATAAAAAATAATAACAAAAAATATATGTGGATCATAAATAATATTAAATATTAATAATAAAAATATTATATGTGAACCTTAAATAAAAAGATGTGTGTTTTGGTTTGAATCAAATCAATGGATACCTAAGAAGAGATTTGATCCTTCTCTGTGCTTGATAGAGCCTAAGATTTCGATCTACCCTAGTTCAATGCTCAGACATCTTTAGTGCTTGCGACCGGCTAAAATAAAGAAACCTCAAAAAAAACAAAGTTTCCAATATATATTTGAAATTTAAACTATTTTGAACGGATTGTTTCTTTGCACTATATGATTAAAATCTTAAGGCATTTTGAAGGGACTTTTTCTTTGTTCATAAGATAGGTCTGAGAACAAAGAAATTCTTCTTTGGACCCGGAATTAAGACAGAAGGCATCTGCAATATCATGGAGATCTCCAACTCGCGCACCAGTGAAGAAGAGTTCCGGGAGTTCTCCCACACCAGTTCTGGGGATGTTGCATCTAGTTCCGAGAGTTTTCCCACACCAGTAGTGCATAATACTCCATGTTATTGGGTCTACGCAAGGTTTTTCGATATAGGTAAATTTGTAACCGAAAGCAGCTTCTATGCACTTAACATTAAAGACAACTTTTATGTGCCTCTTCCCAGTCACCCAATGAACATCAACTCGGAGAATGCCAGTGCAGTCTTGGATTATAATCTCTATGTTATATGTGGTAGGAGAAACACATTTGCCTGTAATTTCGTTCACTTGTTTGATCAACTATTGCATCAGTGGTCAGATTTAACTTCCACCCTTGTGAAGAGAAAAAAAGCCCATGCGGCCTCTGTCGATGGAAGAATTTATGTGTTTGGAGGGTGCAATAAACAAAATTCTAAATGGGGTGAAGTGTACGAACCTTCCACCAAGAAATGGCAGGGAATCCCAAGATCTGAAACCCTATGCGAAGCTTTAGACAGAGATCTTAACCCAATATGGGCATGTGCTGTTCTTGGAAAGAAAATAATTCTTCTAGGATATCTGACGGGAATAGCGTTCGACGTGATGTCAAGAACTTGGACTCCGGTTTCAGACAAGTTGATCGATGGATGGTCGAGAGGCATTAGGGCAGCTGTTGTGCAAAATCTGTTGATTACTTGTTATGTTTGTTATATTAGTAACATGAACCGACCTCAAATAGCTGAAAGAAGTATCCGGGCTTATGATCCAGATCAGGATGTTTGGCTCAAGATAGAAGGGATCTGCAACAGTTTTCACGAACATGCACAGGAATCTGACTTCTTGTCAGTAAATGGAAAGCTGGTCATATATCATATGTGGCAGCCAAATGATTTAACATTCTCAGTATTTGAGATCAATGAAAGACTTCCGACAACTGTTCGAGCCACTCTTTTGTGGCAATCCTGGTTTCCCATAACAATGATAATTAATGAAGGTAACATTTCTATACTTTGATAGCGTTTCAGGTTTTAATTAAATATTAGTGATTTCTCAGTACGCAACTACTCAACTTATTCTCGGAATTATTGACACTTTCCTGTATCTTTCCAGCCAACGAGCTTCATCCTCAACGTCTTCCAAGAGGCGTATACAGGCATAGCTTGGTTGAAGCATTTAGAGCTCACGAGTGAGCAGCCAGCGCCAGCGTCAGATGAGTGAGCAGCCAGCGCTATTCTTGGTGGAAAATAAGCTCAGATTTATTTTGAAGTTTCTTTGAAGATGCTGCGGTCTTCTTGGTGAGTACAGATTTATTTTTGAAGCTTCTTTGATGATGCTGCGTTTTTCTTGAAATTAGTCCAGAAATATCGTTTGAATATATGATTCCACGATTCCAATTTTCTGAACGATAAGGTAGAAACAAATTATTTTTAATATATCTTTTTGTTTATGTTATAATTTCATGGCTGCTAATGAACAGAGTTTATATGGTTAATTTCATGTCAGAGTATTCACCGTTGTTGGACTTTCATTTTATCTATGCCCTTCAAGCTATTTTTTAGATACAAGTTTTGAGCTTTTATTTTTAGTCATATTAAGTTTCCATGAAAAAACAACCCTTCCATTTAATTTCTAATTAAATATATAACAATACATTCAGCTAGTCATGTATTTTGTTGATCATGTAATTTCATATTAAGTTTTGATGAAAAGCAATCCTTCAACAATGAAGTTTTATTTAATTTCTAATTAAATATATAACAATAGATTCAGCTAATCATGTATTTGGTTGATCATGTAATTTTATATACTTTGAAACTAATCATGAGTTTTATTGTATTTTGGGCCATTTATTTTCTCTTGGTTATAAGTGGATATGAAGAAAACATATAGTTTCAATCAATTATTAAAATTACAAGAATGGTATATGTTATTAAACAATATAAGATCTATGAATGTAAAACTAATTCTTAATAACAAATTAAAAACATTTAATCATTTAAAAATTTTAATGTAGTAAATATTGTAAAAAAAATTACAAACATAAACATATAAAAATTTTGTAAAGTCTAAAAAGTTCACAAAACTATATCACCATACTACATGAGAGGCATGCATAAATATTGGACCATGTAAACCCACTTCCATTATAAAAAATTGTGAAAATGTCAATGTCTAACCATTAATAAATTAGATTTTTTTTAAAGCTAAATTGCACTATTATAAAAAATTGTGAAATTACAAAGGCTTACCTATTAATAAATTAGATTGTGTTTGAGGTTAATTTGCAATTAAATCAAATGTGAGAATGGCATGTTTTTCTTTTAATTGTAACATTGCATATTAATTAAATGATTTTATTTTAAATGATGAACTCATTTTAAAAGCTAATTTTTGTGAATATCTTATATGATTTATTTAGATATAAAAATTAGACATTCTCTTGAAAATATGAAAAAAGACTTCTCTAAGTTTCAAATTCAATAGAAATAAAAAATAAATCACCCAAAAATTGTAAGAGTACCTAACATTCACGATGACCTTAATCTCTTTATGTTCAACACAAATAAAAAATAAATCACCCAAAACTTGTAATAATAATTTTATTAATCATATTTTAATAGGTTATGGGATTGCCAAAAGTAATCAAATTTTAATAGGAAAAGTGAATTCCACGAGCCACCTACCTAATAGGAAGGTCACATAAAGATTCAAGATTGGACATAGTGTAATTTACACTATTGTTTTCATGTGAGAGATTCATCTTGAGTATTGATATGGAAACGTCTGTGATTTGAATGTACTTGACGTACGTTTTAGACTGCTTGCTAAGCAAAGTACATCATTAGGAGGAATTGTGAGGAGATAGTAGGCACCATCATTCATAAAGGAGTAATGACTGCTGGATCACCTAGGAGCTCAAGAGTCAATACATAGTTCCTCATTATTTCTTATTTTGTCGAGGAGTGTTTTCCAAATATCACTAAGAACTAAACCATCATCTCTATTAAAATTAAAGACTCCTCCCATTTCGTTAATGATATAAAAAATATTCATCTAGATGAAAGTGAAATTTTGGTTAGTTTTGATGTAGTTTCGCTTTACACCAAAGTTCCAGTTGAAGAAGCCATCATGATTATAAGAAAAATTACTAATGATGAAAGAGCTATTTTGAATAGAATTTGTTTGAAATCTACATACTTTACTTTTCATGGTGAATTTTATGAACAAACAGAGCAAAATTACTAATGATGAAACAACTAATTTGAATAAAATTCGTTTGAAATCTACATACTTTATTTTTCGTGGTGAATTTTATGAACAAAACAAGAAAAATTACTAATAATGAAACAACTAATTTGAATAGAAATTTATTGAAATCTACACACATTACTTTTCGTGGAAAATTTTATGAACAAAGTGATGGTGTTGCAATGGGTTCTCCGCTGTCACCGGTCATAGCCAATATTTACATGGAATACTTTGAGAAGAAATCCATTGATTCTTTTCCTTTAAAATCAAGGAATTGGAAGAGATTTGTGGATGAAACTAATGTCATTTGGCGACATGGGAAGGTGAATCTGGATCATTTCTTAACCCACCTTAACATCCAATCAGATGACATCAAATTCACAATGGAAACTCAAGAGAATATTTTGCTTCCCTTCCTCAATGTTCTTATAACGAGAAATAAAGATATCTCTCTTACACACGAGGTATAGTGGAAGAAGAAGACACATACAGACATATATCTCAATGCAAGCTTACATCATGTACCTTCCCAAAAACTTGGTATCCTGGAAACCTTGGCCATGATAGCTATGCAAATTGCGGATAATGACCATCTTGATAAAGAATTGAATCATCTCTGCACTATTCTTCAAAATAATGGTTACAATACATGGGGCATAAATAGAGCCTTTAAGAAATCTTTAGAAAAGAAGACTCAGAAATCGGTTAATAAGGATGAAATAAGAGGGGTGATATTTGTGCCATATATTCAAGAAACTACTAATAAGATAGCCAAAGGGCGCTTCCATGAAGTTGGTTCCACTTTTTAGTGCCAGTTTAGAAATTGAAAACCCATATGCGTTATTGTGGCTAGGTTTGGAAAACATAAGCCCAAAAATGAGGCTATGCTTAGTTAGCCAATATCGCATGTGTGATATATTACACTTGCATTTATTTAGAGTTAGAAATCGCAAGTGCGATATATCACACATATATCACACTTGCAAATTGTGATATATCACGCATGTGATATATCGCAATTGAGATATATCACACTCATGATTTACAAAACAAAAAAAACAAAACAAAGGCCCACGGCCCCAATTTCTTATTTCACAGTCAAGACTGCGATAACGGGAATGTAAAAAACCATACTGGTGATTTGAGCTTCAGTGACTTTGGAGGCAAATTTGGAATGGCCAATTCAAAAGTTGGATACAATGGAACATAAGTCATCATTTCCTTCAAAAATGCTTTCAATTTTTGTTTGTGTTTGTTAATTTTATAGTTTTTATATTTTTAAAACAAATTTAATAAAAAAATGTTGATTAAATCAAAAAATGAAATATTATAAAAAAATTGAATTTATTGTTTTAATCTTAACACATAACATAAATGTTGAATAAAATGTGAAAAATGAACCACCTAATAACCAAGAACCAAACAAAAACCCAAACAAGGAGGGGGAACAAGACCGGAATTTAGACATTCTAGATTGTTTGTGTGCATTGAGGCACCTTAGCTTATTGTTTAGTGGGGGGGGGCATTTGATACAATCATTAGCCAAGGCATTGGATACCATAACAATCACAATTACAAATTCCCAGGGAGCACTGTACAACATTAGTTCGTACAGAAAATCCATGAGAAAATACTATTCCAATGGTTTGAGCTATAAAGACGTCAAAAAACTAAATATAACCAAAGACCAAAACTTTTCATTATTCTGAGACCCTAGCACTGGATTGGTTCCACCCACTAGTCAAGCACATATTTCCATTGACTAGTGCATGGAATTAAATGTGGAAGCCAATCGGATGGATCACTGGTACATGGTATTTGATGAATACCCTCATGGGTATAGATACATCCCATTGTATTTCATGAGGAATTTGTATGCAAAATTTATCTTGAATAGACATGTGAACTATTTTGATATTTTAGAGTTCCAAGGTGCGGGTCATGGGATGCCCCAAGATAGGGAAGGGGACAGGACTTATCCTAGCCATGTGCCATGCCCTCCACACACACCAAAACCCCTCAGGTATATCCTCCTACGGGTCCTGTGACTGATCATACATAGGAAGCATTATTCGACTTAGCAGATACATTTATTCAACATGGGACTATTGTCCAAGGAAATGTAGGTGAAGGGGTTGGCACTTCTGAGGCTGGCCCATCACACACTCAAGATCCACTTACTAGGTCTCCAGACTGTACTAGAGCTACAGATCGCACTCGAGACGCAGAGGGTTTAGAGCATCCTATTATTCCACACCCTTGCACAGCGTGTGGAGGCATATGCTATGGGATTTCTTTAGATTTCAATGGCAACAAATTACTTCGATATGTAAGTAAATCTCACTCTTTACATATTATATTTTGTTTTATATCAAAATCTTCAATTGTTTCATAATTTATTTATATTTAATTATCTAACAATTTATGTGGAAAAATACATAGCTGGTATCCCATGACATACCAGATTCTCGTAGTCTAACGATTGATGTTGATAATATTGATGCAGCGGTCAATGTTGCATATGGTTTTGGTGCTTCACCATTAGTTGTAAGAACTTTACTTTTTGATTTTTCATCATTATTTACATATTTATAGTAGATATTGCAACATTCAATATGTTGTAATCTGGATACAATATGTTTTATGCAGAGTGGGCAGGATGAGTTTCTAGAATCCCAGCCATGTCCCTCACATGTAAAGGAAGATTCCCAGACAGAGGTATTATTTTATTTATGCTTTTAATAATTCAACATGTATGATTTTAATTATTAGAAATTTTCTAATTGTATATTTATGTTTTGTTACGTAGCATGATATCTATTCCAACCGAACAACCTTTTTTATTGGTGATCCTCCTCTCCCCTCAAGTACATGTATGTTTCTCTTTCTTTGAAAAATCATTTTTCGACCATGTTGTATATGTCTAGTTTTCTTTGTATTATCTAACATTTAAATATTTTACTTTATGGAGGAATCTATTGAGGAAGCGATGCTTTAAGAGCACCAAAACAATGTTGTTGTTGACCCAGCTCTGCCCCCCAGGTACATGTATGTCTCACTTTCTTTGAAAAATTCATTGTATGTCCATGTAGTATATGTCTCTTTTTCTTTGTATTGGTTGACATTGACATATGCTACTTTGTGCAAGAATCTTGTGAGCCAGTGGTGCTTGAAGAGCACCAAATCCAGGTTGTTGGTGACCCACCTCTCCCCCCCTAAGTACATGTATGTTTCGTTGTCTTTGAAAACATCATTTTATGTTCATGTATAATATGTCTCCTTTTCTTTTTATTATTTGACATTGACATATGTTACTTTATGTAGGATTCTTGTGAGGTAGAGGTGCTTGAAGAGCACCAAATTGATGCTGCTGGTGACCTACCTCTTACCCCCCACGAGGTACATTTATGTCTCTCTTTATTTTAATTGTAATTTTAATTATTCAACATGTACTTTTTATTATTTTTTGAAATTGTCTAATTGTATATTTATCCTTTTGTACATAGGAATGTAATTCACCCAATCTACAAATTCTAAGCTTAAATCATTTATCTTGCCTGTTGTTTTTTAAACAAAATCTAAATTTTGTTAAAATGCGTATTGGTTATTATGAAGGTGCATTGATTCGACATAAAGGGTAAATCATAAGTCCATTGAATATCATACATTGGTGCTTGAAACTTGCTATAAAATACATACAAGTGTGAACTCTATACTCATGATTTCAATTGACAATGGGATTGAATTGTTCACATAACTATCTTAATTTTCCCCTTTCCCTTTTTTTAATGTATGTTCATAGCCTAGGTATATAGTCATAAAACCCTAGTTCCATCTCATAATTTCTCAACCCTAGTTATAGCATGCAACTTGTAGTTCATGAAACCCTAGTTGGTTTTCAACTTCTACATGTACATGCATTTCTAGTTCCATCACATAACTTGTAAAGAGGTCATAAACCCTATTTCCATATAATAAGTTGTAAATAGGTCATAAAAACAATCAAATGATATAAACCTAAAGAGTTCATATAAACCTTACTTAGGTTTTCCTGTTATTCATTTACATGTGTTTCTACTTCTAATTCATGCATCCATGTGAACTTCCACTTGTCATCCATGTTCAACCCTATTCATTTTGTTTCATGTATGTGCATAGCCTAGGTATATGGACTTTTGTTTTCTACTTAAATTATACTAACGAATCTATATTATCTTCGAACCTAAAGAAGTCATAATTCCCTAGTTCCATCTCATAACTTCTCAACCTTAGTTATAGCATGCAATTTGTAGTTCACGAAACCCTAGTTGGTTTACAATTTGTACATGTACATGTGTTTCTAGTTCCATCTCATAACTTGTAAAAAGGTCATAAAACCCTAGTTCCATCTCATAACTTCTCAAACCTATCTATAGAATTCAAATTGTAGTTCATGAAACCCTAGTTAGTTTTCAATCTGTACATGTACATATGTTTCTAGTTCCATCCCATAACTTGTAAAGAGGTCATAAAACCCTAGTTCTATCTCATAACTTGTAAATAGGTCATAAAACCAATCTAATAATATAAACCTAACGAGGTCATATAAACCTTAGCTGGTTGTGTTTGTTATTCATCTACATCTGTTTCTACTTCTAAGTCATGCATGTGTAATATCCCAAATTTTGAACTAACACTTATGGGCATAAGCCCCATTGATTATGATGTTACTTTGATGTTTAGTTCGTATATTGGGTCTAAGACCCCACTACATATGAACATCGTGATTGTATGATATATTGTGCGTAATCCAATTGCATATGTTATATATATATATGATTTCATGTGTTGGGCATGGACCATGAAGCACATAATTGATGAGATGTTTTGCGTTGAGAGAGGAGCTCTAGAGCACATGAGTAATTATATTTTTGTTGAGCGAGAAGATATGGAACACATGAGTTATGAAACATTTGTGTTGAGAATGAAGCTCTGTAGGACATGAGTATTTATATTTCTGTTGAGCGAGAAGCTATGGAACACATGAGTTATGAGACATCTATGTTGAGCATGAAGCTCTAAAGCACATGAAAAGATAAAATGGGAAGTGTTGGGCATAGGCCCTGGAGACTTCTAAGTTGATGTTGAGCATAATCTCTAGAACATTGGGTCCTTGGCCATTGTATCCCTAGGTGTATCCTCTAAGTACATCCTAGCATTAGTGTTGAGCGAGGACCTATGGAAATTGCACTAAGTTTGTAACTCCCTATTTTTAGCGTTAAATATGGGCTCTGGATAAGTGCTAGGAGTTACTAAAAATTATTAACTATGTTGAGTGAAAATGACCGGAATAAAACATTGATCTCAAATGACTTATTTTTAAGTGATTAAATGAAATTTCCAATTTCTGTATCTCATCAAGTACTTGAGAACTACCATCTTATATGAGAGAATACAACATGCAAGGAAGTTTAGAGTTTCCTAACCTAGCTGACCTAACCCCTACATCAAGGCCTTATTAAAGAAAGTGACTAAGCTAAGAGAAAAGTGTCATATGTTTAGGGGTCATGGGATATGATACCTAAGGAAAAAATGTTAACAAATGATATGTATACAAAATCACCTAAGGCTCAAGTGTGGGTGGTATAAAGATACCAGGTCTTGGTTAAATCACTGGAAGATCGATGAAAAGGTTGCATTGCAAAATATTAATAACATTAAAAATCTTATTGCTTCTAAGTTTAAAGAAAAATTGTGGTGTGAGAAATATTTAGAGGACAAAAGAAAATTAAGATATTATAAGGAGGTCATCAACCCTACTCTTGAAGATCAAAACTATCTCTCTGTGTTAATCAGTCCTAAGAAAAAAATTAATATAGCTAAGATAAGAACAAACTCGCATGAGCTCCACAGCGAAACTAGGTGTTGGACAGTCCCTAAAACTCCTTGGGTAGAAAGGATCTGCCACCTTTGTGAGAGTAAGAACATTGAAGATGAAAATCACTTCCTCTTAGAGTGCCCTGCATACACCCACATTAGATCCCAGTTTCATAATCTTTGGTGCAATACCGACATTCCTAGCCTTTTAGCTTGTCAAAATTATAGTAAGCTCGGGACGCTTCTCTCCAAGCTCTTTGAGCATAGAAATATCACTTTAAAACAAACTAGTTAATTTTTCTTCTTCAGGGTCCGATAGACCAAATTTTGGTCTCAGGGGACGTTAACCATCATCATCATAATCATCATCAAGTATATAATTTATACATGATATGTATAAAGAGTAAGAATAGTAATAATACTAATAGCTATAAGAAATAAAGAAAGGATCCATATGTTATCATTATTACTAAAGATAATTAAATATTAAAATACCTACAAGATTCCAAATAGGAACTAGTCAAAAATTCCTAAGTTAAATATTAAAAATGCCTAAATTAAATGAAAAGGGTTAATTCAAGAAATCAAATGATTCTTGATTTAATTGCCCCTTTAACTGAAAAAGTCTGCCTATAAAAACCCAAGCCAAAGAGATGATTAGGGATATTTTTGTTATTCCATAATTCTACTTGATTATTCTCAAGAGAGTTTTGGGTCATGGTTGGGTGGAACATGCTAGTTCCCAAGTTATTTGGTTATATAAGCAGAGGTCAGATATGTCTATGAATTTGTTAATGCTCAGTATTTGAGTGTGCAAGTTTTCATCCATTAAAACAACTTTATCTTGCAGGTACGAGGTTCTTGATTTTTCCCTTGTAAGCTACACAAGTTTTATTCTTAAAAGAGTATATTGAATTCTAAATGAATATCTAGTAATTGTCTGCTATAACTAGGATATATTTTCTGCATCACTTCTTTCTTCACTTACACGTTAAACTCATTGTTTATTAGCAGATGTATTTCTTTATCAAAGCTTAGGTTCTCCTTTCTTTATTTTAACCAGGTTATCCTAATATATTTTTTTCGTGATGAGATAAGCACCATTAGCGCTATCTAGAGGAGGTTTATATTTTCTATTTCATTTCTACAATTTTTGTCACCTCTAGGGTTTTGTTTTCTATTTTATTTCTGCAATTTATTTCCTGTCTAAAAATTCAAGTTCCAAAATATAGAATTATTCAAAAATAGAACCTATATCTTATCTATGTTAGCAAATTTCATATTGGCAGCACGCTTATATTAATGATAAATAAACCAAATTTTTATCTATAGTATTAGCCTAATCTCTATGCAAAACATTACAACCTAAATTTAAATGGATAAGACTTTAATTAAAAAATATTAAAACTAAACTATAATAAATCATTTAAATTTTATAAACAAGACCTATAAGGTCTATGGGTATGAATTAAATAAATCAGAAACTTATTAATTTTACCAACATCATAAAGAATCAACCATAACCTAATATAAAATACATAAACATATATTGTATAAATCCAAAGATTACATGATCAAATCCTGTTGGAATTCATGCCAAAACAAAAACTAGACCCACATCTTTTACAATCCACATAGCCCAGGATTGAATCCTGTGAGCCCACGACATAAAAACAAGGGTTGCATTCCAACCACAACCAGCATCGAATCCCTTAGGGTTAGATTTGCCACTATTAATCAACGTTGTAAATAGCTTATAATTATTCAATATAGTCTACGCTAATAACATATAAATGCAAGAAGAATCAACCATAGACCGATTTTGTTTCCTTTTCAACAAATCGATACCCTAATACCAAACAAAATATACATGCTGTAACCATAATCAATTTTCCACATAGTAATATAAATCCCAATTTATACGTTGTAACCGTATCCTACAATCATGGCCGAGAAGCAAGGAAATAACACATTAGCAGAAACCATAACAATTAAATCACCATCTATGCTAGCATAGCAACGAAATTCATATTGTAAGGTTAATCACCAAAGTTCACGGCCATCGCCAAAACTTAATACATAGACAAGTAACATAATCGTAAATCACCATAGATCAACATTTCACTATTATCTACACAATCGCTAAGAAAAAAGGCAAGAGTGCCATTGTGAGCAAGGGCATGACTCTAAAGCCAAACAATTCTGTCAAATACCCAGACACGAATTTAAATTACAAACATAAATTTACATATAGTCAAAACCTTTCCAATCAAGGAATCATATCCATGATTCATTCATAGCCAGAATGCATACAAATAACCACTATAAATTATAAATAAAAATTACACAATCGTGATTCCAAGCCAATGCACCATTGCAAGCAATGGTGCTGCCACCATTTTCAAAACCCAACATTAAAACTAAAATGCAGAGTCTACGTTAACCATCATGGTCAAAATTTAAAGCTATCAACCCAAAATTATTATAGAGTGGATTCGTGGTAATGATGGCCTGAAGGCGTGAAACACAAACCCAACAAATTAAACCCCAAAACTGTATACACATCTCTAATTCCCTTCATTATTTACAACAAACCTGTACACAGTCAAAACCCTTAACCCACACAAGTATTCATTCATCCAAATGACAAGCTTAAAGCTTTGTCAAAACTCCCATATGCAAAGCAAAAGGTTTATGCTTGTTTATACAAGGCTTACCCGTGAAGGCTAATGCGTCAGAAACTAGAGAAGACTGATGACCAGCGCAAGGGAATCTTGCTACCTACAAACAAAGGATGTTGAGATGTGAGAATTATTCCAATCCTTCAAGCCGAGACAACAATAAACAATGTTGGAAACCAGGTGAAGGGCATACCTTCCAAAACATGGATGCAAGCTAGACCTCACGCCTTGTTAGAGACCAAAGAGCTGAAAAGAGCTCACCCAATGAAATTCCAAATGATCCATTCTTCCACAATATTCCAAGCTTGGGGCTTGAGACCCCCAACTCTTGAGGATCATTTACTCCGCCACCCTGTCCACCACTACGTCGATTTTTATCCACATGTCTATAGTCCATAAACCCCAAAACATGATTTGGTATTGGAATGCATTGAGCATTAAAACCCGATGATATGGATCATGGACTTAAGTTAAATCCAAGATTCATGGCATATGCAATATGCTATGAATGGCCTAAAACATACAATAACATATAGTATAAAAATACCCTTCATGGTCTAAACTTTAATTACATCATGGATAAGTCTTGACACTTAAGTCTTCCGAACCTTTGGACATAAAAATACCCCAAGCATATATTTTAAATATGAAGTATAGGGACCAAGTGATGAAGTCTTAGAACCATAAGTAATAATGACAAACTAGTTAGATGTAGGTATAACCAAACCCAGCCATGCGTAATCAACCATGCTAACAACAACAACCCGGCTTGCTAGGATAGGAATTTGGTCAAGTTGTCTTCAAGAGCAATGAAGAAGTGCAGCATAGGTAGCATGTCTTTGTTTAAACTGTGATAGCAAGTTTTCTATCATCGAGTGAACCTGCACGAAACAAATAAGAGTTGCATTAGTTAAACATAAACTAAGTAAACCTTGTAACACCAAGTAAAACCAGTTACCTCCCCAAATGATCCTACAATGGATATAAGTCACGGCACTCCATTCCTTGTCAATACAAGTTAAGTCATGATTTTTCATAAACAGGTAACCAAAAGTTATAATCAGTAAGTAAGTAATACACTATATACACATACCTATAAATACATGATAAGAAGTAAGCAATGAACAGTGTAACCATCTAAAATAGATTAAGTAACTTAAATACATTACAAATTTACATTAATAACCACACCGGGGAAAACATCTAGAGGAGGGTAAGAACAACTTACGTCAATTCAGTTCCGTAAAAAAAGTTCGACACATTCCGCATAAGATAAGTTAATGTCCAGTTCAGGCAGTAATTAACTAGCCTAATAATTTTTTTTTTAATTTTGGGGACATTACAAGTGGTATCAGAGCCCAGTTTCAACACTAAGAGACCAAATGGGTGTAACAGATATTTGTTGCAGAAAATAAAGTATGTTTTTAAATTTTCCTAACTAAGAGAAATTTTTCCTGTAATTATAAATTTGCAATTACAGGATTTTAAAAGAACACTTCAGAACATGAACACTAAATAAGACAACAACTAGAAAGGAAAGTTGAATACCCCCACCTAGGAAGCAGAACTGGTGGTGGAACTAAATTTTGATATACTAAAAACCATACAGAGTTTTCAAGTAGACTTACAAAGTTTCAAAGATGATAATTTTAATGAATGAAAGGAACAACAAGCAATTGATGAAGCCTTGCTGGGGATCATGATGGGAGGAATCCTGCAGGAAATTCCCACTCATTCAACCAATAGGTTCAAGAAATAATTCTATCATAAATGGGCTAGCATCCCGAGAGAACAAGGAAAAGAAGAGCGTACACATGAACCTCCAGAAAGAGATTGTCACGGTCCTTATAGTGATGATTATCTTTCTCTTTGTAGAAATAAATAGAGAAATGATGACAATATCGAGGGAGAGTTTAGGAAGATAAAATCCCCAACCTATAAAGGAGATATGAACACAGGGGAAAATGCTGAAGAATGGATTCTAGGTATGAGCAAATATTTTTGAGTTCATAACTAATCTAGAAAAATGAAATCCTGTGTAGTCATCTGTAATTTAAAGGGAAAAGCAACTATATGGTGGAGAGACCTAAATCATACCAAGAAAGATGAGGTAAGAGAAATCTGATGGAGTAATTTTCGGAAGATTTTCCAAATGAAATACATGTTAGAAATGTTCTTCAACGTTAAGGTGAAATAGTTTCACGAGTTAAGGATGGATTCCATGACTATAGATTCTTTCATTAACATATTTTTGGATCTGTTACATTATGTACCTTACATAAATGATGAGAAAGTGAAAATACAACATTTTTTAGGTTGTCTTCCTCCCAACTTCCAGGAAAGGATTGAATTTGACATGCCTAAAACATTTGACACCGCTTTATACAAAGATAGGATTTTCTATGAGCCTGGATAGCTGCAGCAAGAGAAGATCAATAGAAGCATAGACAGGTCTAGGACCTTCTCGGAAAACCACAAACTAGGTTTCAACCCACCACCTTACAGAAAACAGAACAATAGTTTTCCATCCAACAGGAACTTCAACAAAGGAGGTACAAAGCCATATGTACGAGCTTTAAATGCTAACAAGCCAACAGAAAATGGGGGATCCAATGTTTTCCCACTGCAAATCAAATGTTCGAAATTCCAAGGGCCCCATTATTCCCGATACTGTAGAACAAGAACAATCAAGTCTTGCACAACTTACAAGAGGAACCAATGGTAGAATATATAGCTGGAACATCGCAGATTTATGTAGCCTTGGATGGCTTACAGGAAGACCATTAGGAAACCATGGTTGAGATAGAAGGTAATATCTTAAACACTTCTATTTCAATATTGATTGAGCCCGGTGCTTTTCGGAGCTCTGTACCTCCTAAAATTGTTGATGTATGTAAACTAGGAAAGATTAAACATGATAAACCTTGGCTAGTGCAATTAGCCACATGTACGAAACAAAAAGTTTTTGAAATAGTTAAAGAATTTAAGGTAAACCTGAACGGTTTTCTTACTAGACTAAACCTAAACATCCTACCCTTAGGATCGTTTAATATACTTATCAACATGGACTGGTTGGAACAACACCATGTCATACTTGATTGATTACACAAGTCAATATTGTATATAGATAGCCAAGGGAATCAAGTAAATATTCAAGGCATACCTAAGAAAGTTTTTGTAATGTAGATATCCACTTTACAAGCAAATAATTCCTTTAGGAAGGGATCCAATTGTTTGCAGTGAGCATCCATGACATAGAAGATGAAAGAGAACAGCACATAAAGGACTTTTCAGTTCTCATAGACTTCAAGTATGTATTTCCTGAGGAAATCCCAAGATTACCACTGAAACAAGATTTAGATTTCTCCATAGAACTGACACCGGGATCATTTATGGCTTCAAAATCCCCTTACCGCATGAGCACACCACAATTGGTGGAACTCAAACTGCAGTTGCAAGATTTTATTGAGAAAGGATATATCCGATTGAGTGTGTCCCCTTCGGGAGCGCCAATACGTTTCGTAAATAAGAAGGATGGTACGATGCAAATGTGCATCGATTACTGTCAACTTGACACAATGACCATCAAGAACCGATACCCACTCTGTAGGATTGGTGACTTGTTCGATCAAGTAGGAAAAGCCATGATCTTTTCGAAGATCCACCTACGATCTAGGTACCATCAGGTACAGATTCATGATGAGGATTGTAACAAACCCATATCAGTCAAATTAAAATTTTTCTTCTGAAGAGCTATTTACATCTAACTTTAATATTTTGAGGCATGATATCAAACAAAAGAACCAAACCATTGTAAATCAATCCCTGGAAGCACCAAAACATTAGTCTCAAAAAGTTTACATGGAATTACAAATAAATGTGATTCCACATCAAGTCTTTTGAAATTCCTACATAAAGAGTATATGGATGGTTATTGTGAAAACTTATAAATACAGTCCCTCATTCGATCATTATAAGCACATACTCTTGCTTTAGTTCCTCTTGTAACATAAGTGTATGTGAATCCTTAACTTTGTATTTTTCAACTAACATGATCCACTTTCACTTAATTAGGTACAAGTAAAAAGAATATTGCTCAAACATGTAATGATCACGTAGTATTACCTTGAATGAATTCATAGAAATGAAATAACTGAAATACAAGAATAAGCACATACACCAATATATGTGGTTCGCCCCTAACCAGGGGTTACTTCCACCAAAAGTTAGCCAACTTCTTTATTTCTAAACCCAAATATAAAAGTATACAACCTATGTCATAAAATATGTGTCATTCCTTTCAGTTCCTCATATAATGAGGGAAAACCCTTACATTAACAACCCTAGACCCACATAATCATGTCATCATCTTTGGATAAATTCAAGCCCCAACTATAATGAAATTGAGACCTGCTACAATAAAGTACAGTTTTCTTAAATACAAAGGTAGCTAATGGAACCCAAAATCCATCACCATATGAAACCTCGATAACTATATATAATTTTTATGCACATATTTATTAGCCACATTTATCTTTAATGACCCCATCAAACCTTATTACCATACCCCTATAAAACATCACAATCCATACCTTTATGATGGTTTATATTATCTTACTAATTTGGCTAGATAAATTGTGAGTCCTTGTAATGTCCCCAAAATTTGAATTTTTTTTTTAATAGGCTAGTGAAAACTACCCCAAAGGGGATCATTATTACTTGTGCGGAATTACATGCACTATTTATACTTTCAATCTCTTCAAAAAATTCCCATACTATCTTATTAATCTCTTATCCATTCAATTATTATTAGTTTGTTTACCTCTTATGTCTTAATTCTGTTATTTAAACTATTTATACATCTTAGTTATTACTGTTGGTGAATTAATGAATTGTATAGATCATTGTTTTACCCCTGCACATGTGTACTTTGTTTATTTAATAAAAACTAACTTAAATTTGTTGACGGGAACAAAGTGGTGGAGTGGTGTGAATCGTTCTCCCATGACGATCTGAGAGGTAAGGTCATTCCTTGTTATGCATGCTTACTTAGTTCATTCGAACTAAGGAACCTTATTTATTTACTTACAGGTTACTTTTGTGACATCATGATTATTTGGTTACTTGAAGCAATTTAGTTCCTAGTTATACTTCTAGTCCTGCCTTGCAATTTTATTAATGTTCTATTTTATGACTCAGGTAAGCCCTATGTTCATTAATGATCTTTCTTAGTTAATTAACTAGATGCTGTGAATTAAATTTCTATCCTTACCATTATTAATTATCTATCTCTTGGTAAATTAATTACACTTCTCTTGTTTCTATTTTGTAGGTCTTCCTTGGTTACAAGTTTGGAAACTTGAACTTGTTTTTCCTAGCGAGGGAATCATGGCATACTACGTTTTCCATGATTCCTAAATACTACAAAACCTAGACTAAATACTTATGAAAAAACTCTACCAATATGAACTAGCAAAGGGCATGTAATAACATAATACTTTTATGCTGAGGGGATGACATTGTAAACACTATACAATAGTGTTAAGGTCTGCACATACTTTAAAGTTGGTAAACTATGGTATAAATACCATGTCCTTAGTATTATGTCTGCGTTGACATTAGAAGGTGGTGAAACTGTAGGGTATAGTGTGCACCATGAAATATCAGGGTTTAAAATTATGACTTGGTTGACATGTACTATAGAAATGGTTCATAAACTATGGTGAGGGTTTATGAATGCATTAATGGCCACCATCTAGTGCCAATAATTCCATCGGTGTTTGTGAAAATGCTTGGCAAAGGATTTGGACATTCGATGTTTGTGCATTCTGTGGTTTTCGCATTGGGATTTCATGTGGCTTATGCGTAGTTGGAGAAGGGAGGTGACCTCCATCGATTTGCAGGTAAGCTAACCACCAGACTCTATGTAAACACATTGTTTCCTTATTTTATCCATGTCATGGACATGCTTCTCATGCCATCATTGATTTGATTGCAGGTGAAAATGAAGGTGCTCCGGGTTTTCACAGAGCTATGCTTTTGATTTGGGGTTGCTACTTCATGGCCATGGTAAGCTTGATAACAAGACCTTACTTGCCTCCTCTTGTCCTGGGCATTTCATCGTTGGGATTCTTTATAGGGTTGGGGTTTTATATGGAACTTGTCGACTCTACCTTTGGGGTTTGGAATGTATCTTGCTCTGGGTTTTGACTCTTGTTGGGAGGTTTTGCATATTGAGCTATGGATGCACCATTAATTGTAATGGTGCCATAGCTCATAGATTTCCATTTAACATTATTAATACGTTGACTATTGTAAAAGAGGATTCGTGCCTTACTATGTAAATATACTGTGCATTTGGATTTTATGTGAATACTGTAATGTGTTTTGGTATAAGATGCATACCATTTTCATTCAATGTTTTTAATAGATTATACTATGTAAATTCAAGGTTGTGTAGTTATTTTAATGTTGCATTTAAAATGTTGACTTGCTGGGTCCGATCGTGGCTTTAATCCTGAATTTACTTTGTGTATAATTGTAACAATTTGGGTTTAGGAAGTATGCACACCACTCCGTTTATGTTGTTTGTAATTTATGTTTGGGAAATCTTCTAGAGCTTGGGGTATTATCCCATGGGCTGCACCATTATTGCAATGGTGTCGTAGCCCATTGGCTTGCCACCGTAAGCTTTGTGTTAGCGTTAATGGAAACTGTGTATTATATAGAGTGTTTTAATTTGGTTTCAATGATTCAGCGTGGGTGGAGGCCATGCCATGAATGACATGTGCCTCTCCCAACGACTGCAATAGCTTAGTTGGATTTTTAATATGTAATTTGTTATTTAAAAATACATGGCTGTAACAACGAGGGTTATGGAAAACCCATGATATCATTTTGGTTACTGTCGCGTGACTATGTGATTATTATTATGTTGGCCTTGGGTCACTGAAATCCATGGGATTCGATGTCGTGACCTATGTTGGCAAAGATAGGGTTTTCTTCTTAAGAGGAATGATTCCTTGTTTAAATGAGAACTATAGATATTTTTTTTTATGTGGAGTTTAATTTTTCTTATGAATTATATTTGTAACCCATAAGGGTTGATACCACAACCTCTGTTTATTAATACAAAGTTATATGAATTGTTTACTTGGTAGAATTATAGGTGGATGTTTATGATGAATATTATATGGGACCTTTAAATACATAATGCATGTGATTTATGGTATTTTATTATAGATGTGAAGACTGTAGGTTTTATGGAAGAGTCTTGATAAGGACCACATGGATGGTCATGATATCCCTATGATTATTTATAATGTTTGTTTCTAGTTATGTAAAGTATTTTGTTTTAATGATTATGTGAAACAGAGCTTGGAAGGTCTTTAATAATTTGGTTAGCTTGTTTATTATATGAAATTTGTTCTTAGTAGATCTAGTTTATAATATATACTTGTTATTAGTTAGCATAATTCATATTTTAATTAATTACTACTGAACTAGTTTCTTTAAAGCATAGGGAAAGCCTCTTCTGACAAACATAATATGTTAGCAGGGTATTAAATATAGAGAACAAAGTATAAACATAATACTAATATCAAAACCTAGTTAATATAGGAACATTTATGAAAGATACAAACCCTGAACGCAAACAACATATAAAAAAAAATCTCCAACCTATGATTAGTAAATTACAAATACAAACCCTAGCAGATTGTTCACCATAAAACTCAACCATTAGGGTTAGAAATTGCATTGCAGCAATTACTTAACATAAACAATAATGAATCTTTTAGGAAAGAAATAGAAGAGGCCTTCAAGGGTTTCATACCTGAATTTAAGGCTTTGTTAATGGCTGCACCTGCACACTTAAATAACCAGCATTAACAATTCAATGCAGATCTGACCTTTGTTTGATGACCAAATCATTTTGGAACAACCACGTTCCACCCAACCATGACCCGAAACCATTCCTGTTTTAAATCCAGACCCCCCTGAGCTGGACTCCAACATGCAAGTAGCTTAGAGATCCTAAGGTTGGGTTTCCTAACTGGTGATTGGCTCTGAATCAATTCTCTTTTCCTTCCAGGAAAAGTTCTCCAAGAAAACACTTGAGAGACAAAAACAGGTAAAATAATAATTCTTCTAGATAAAAATCAGAACCCCGAGCCTTTTCTTGGCTTGAGTCTTTATAGACATACTTTTCACTCAAAGGGGTAGTTAAATCAAGAAATCGTTGATTTCTTGATTTAACCCTTTTTTAATTTAGTCAGGTAATTTTCAATTCTTAACCTAGGAACTTTTAACTAGTTCCTAGTAAATCTTTCATAGATATTTCACTATTTATTAATCCTTTAATAATAAATAATAATTGGTGGAAATTCTCTTCTTTCTTTATTCAATTATATAATTAATCATAATTAATTCTTTATACATACTATGTATAAAATACATGGTATTAAAATACTTGTTAGCGTTTATCTTCGGGCATCATGTATCATGATCCCTAGACTTAATGACACTTCTTTATGAAGGCAAGTAGATATATGGCTCAAGTCTACTAGGATAGGAAACTCTAAACATCCTTGCATGTTGGATTTCCCTCGTATAACGTGGTAGTTCTTCAGTACTTGATGAGAATATAGAAATTCAAAATTTCATTTAATCACTTAAAAATAAGTATGATGAGATCAATATTATTCTCGAGTTGTTTTCACTCAAGGTGATTTTAATCTTTTTTAGTAACCCCTAGCACTTAACAAATCCCATTCTCAACACTTATAACAGGGAGTTACAAACATAGTGCAATTCGAGAGCTCTCGCTGAACACTAAATGCTAGGATGTACTTGTACGATACACATAGGGATACAATATCCAAGGATCTGATGCTCTAGAGCTTATGCTCAACATCAAGATGGACTACTCCAGATATTATGCCCAACATTTCCAATTATATTTTCATGTGTTCCAGAGATTTATGCCCAACACAAATGTAACTACTCATGGGATTCACAGCCTCTCTCTCAACACAAAACATCTCATCGATCATGTGCTTTAGGGTCCACTCCCAACACAAAACATTTCATCAATCATGTGCTTCAGGGTCCACGCCCAACACAACCAACATATATATACATATATCATCAAGAATTGGCTTACACCCAATATACAAAGCAAATCATCATGTTCATATGCAGTGGGGTCTTTGACCCAATATAAAAATAAAACATCAATATAATCATCATGATCAATAGGATCATGCCTATAAATGGTAGGTCCAAAATTCAGAAGATTACAGTCTTATTCATAATATCATCTAGCAATGGAAATTCCAATAAACTCTTAGTGGAGTAGATCGTTGTTAGTATTATAGGATAACCATCCCCAAACCTTAAGTAAAATATCGAGAGAGAGAACATACAATCAACTTCAACAAAACCCAATTCTTATAAGAGGAAGAAGGTGACTTCCTCCAAATACCAACCCTTATATTTCATAGCATGGAACCTAGTATTTGAATAACCCCAATGTTCCACTTCTGTTATAATAAAGGAAGAGGGATTAACTACTTAGGTCAAACAAACCATTTACCTTTTCAAACTGATCCCTTGTATAGTTGTAGATCCAGATTCATGGTTCAACGCAAGAATCCAGAATAACCACAAGAATAAATGAATAAAAGCACAGTCAAATGTGTAGGTATATCACATCTATGCACAGTCAGACGTTTGGGTAAATTTGTATCAATGGTCAGTTTTTAGATCTGCAATATAATTACAATATAAACGTGGAAAATGCTAGATCCAAACACAATGAATCAATACACAAAGAATTACACAGTCACAGTAAATTGTATCTATGCAGGGTCAGACGTTTGGGTAGATCACATCAATGTTTAGTTTTAGAATTTGGAATATCATTCCAACTAAACTTGGAAATCTATTTAGTGGAAATCGTAATGAAGTTAATCATCATGCATGGAAGCTAAAATCGCCACTACATTTTTGCATTGTAGACTAATAATATTTCATGGACTATTATATCAAAAATCATATGGATCGAGAAAGTTAGCATTGAATATAGTAATGTTCCACATCAAATGTTAACTTTAGAAGTCGACTAGTTAAGTATCAATTTTTCATGAAACCTAGCGGTCTCCTGCAGTAGCATAAGGTCGAGTAATTATCACAAGAAAATGATAATCAACTTATAAACTTTAGCCACTAAGCCATAGTAGTCACCTTCTTAAGAGCGATTTCCATTAATGAAGACATGTATTTGAGTTAGCAGTAAAGCCTGTATACCAGCACTATGTTTGACATTTAAATCATCAACAACATATCAAATGCCCCCAATAATTTAGCATGCAAGAAAATGCCAAGGTCACAGTACTTCAAAACAATTACCAGCTATAGGAAGGTCAAGAAGAAAACCATTTGAGAGGCCCCACAAACTTGCAAATGAACCTGCTTCACAGTGAAATGAGACCCTTCCTCTCTGCCGAACTCACTACCACGCCTGAAACTTACTAACCACCAACCCTAACTCTTGTTTTGGTTGTTTCTTTTCTTGGTCGTGGAGCAGGTTTAGGGTACCCGTATGTTTTCCTTCCTTTTTTTCCTTTGCATCTTCCCTTTCTTATATCGTGGGGCGTCAGCCTTCATAGCTGGGATTTCCCCATAAAAATTGAGATTCCCCTTCCCCAATCATTTATTATGTCTCTAATTTTCTGCAGTGACGCCCACCTACTCTAAAGGAATCATGTCCTCGGAGAAAAACTGGAGGAAATCCAGGCATAAAATATTCAATAAGATTTCTTGCAATAGTCAGTTACTTCCCTCCAATCATAATTGGGTAGGGATATATACATATATATAAATATATAAATTTCGAAAGTTTTTGCTCACAGAGATGTGAGAGTATTTTAGAGTTTATCACCGAAACTGGATCTCCCTTATTTGGAAAAAAGAAACTCCCCATTTTTAAATTACATAGGATCCCTTCAGGATTTATGTCTTCAATGTATATCCTTGATACATATATATACCATGCATATCAATGTTGGAAATATCACTATGATCATTTAATATATATATATATAAATATATATATATATATATGTATGTATGTATGTATTTGTGTGTGTGTGTGTGTGTGTGTGTGTGAATAACTATATAATAGTCAGGGTAGAATATAAGTCCTCAATATTAATCCGAGGTATAAGTATAGCGTATCATCTTATTCTTTTTTGTTTTCAAGGTGACTATAGCATATAGTCCCTTAATAGTTAATTACTTAAGTTGTTCCCTCTTTGGTTCTTTTAATTTTCTAGATAATTCCTTGACCCTTCTTGTCAAGGTTAATATGACGGTGACCTCTTATGTCAATGCTTAATTATATAAGAATTCAATAACTAGGCTATAGTGTTTTAATTTGGCTAATTACAAAGAAAATAGGAACCCCTATAGAATGGCATAGTTAGGATGATCCTCAGACTACAGCATCAAAAAATAAGGCTCCCTAGCAATTCTCTTTTGCCCCCCCATGGTTTTAGTTTCCCGTCATTCAACTATGCTCATGTCTTACGTCTCCTAAGTCTAGCATTTAGGAATTTAGATCATATTAATTACAAGGTCTTGCTGGTGGGGCCTTCGCCTTGATCTCCTCACCATAAGATGAGTACAATATACATTCTTAATTAAAAAATATCTAGGGTATACAAGAGGGATATTACATCCTTCCCCCCTTATGCATAACATCATCTTCGATGTTCTTGTTTTCAGCCAATTTCCTTCTTATCATGGGCCATATTTCTTGCTTCGTCCTTTTGTTCTAGTCCCTTTCAATCTTTCTTGGTTTTCCATAAGTTGCCGTTTTCAAGACCTGCAATTTCCTATAACAAGATCGGGTATTTCGAGAAAATATTTAGTAAAGTTCATCAAAATTCTACAGTCCAACTCAAAAACATAAACAATGGCCCCTTGTGCAACACCACGATTGCAATTCATTAAACATCCTCTGCTATTTATTTCCATAATTACTTAGTAACGTAATTGCTTCATAAGAAAATCCATATTTACTTGTATTTTTAGAGGACTTCTTTATCTCAAATATTTGGATAATTAACTAGTCTTCAACTAGAGGAAACCTTTCTTTCAACCAGAAATTAACATAGTTTTCAATTAAAACGTTTAAAATTTCTTCAGTCATCCCTCCCTTCAAGGGAATTTTTCCTACTCAAGTATTTCTTCATAATTACACATTAAGACATGTGCCATTCTAGTTAATTTAACACATTTTTTTGTTTCTTAGGTTTCAAACCCTCCCTTGACTTCTTTTACCCATTCCCATGTGGACTTCCAGGCTATATATGAGGTTACTCTCGCTTTTGATTGCTAGTCAAAAGTTTTCTCCTCGATGACATCAAATAGCGTCCTATATTCCAGATTTCGAGCTTTGCCTAGGTCTATCTATTGACATCATAACTCTTTAATGATTCCCCTCAAGCCTCCTTGCTTGAGTTCAAGAATTTTCCTTCCCCTTAGCCCCCTATGGAGTTGAGGAAACAAGGTAGAGTTAGCTAACCAATTTTCATGCCACTTCATATGCCTAACACCAATGTGCTCTCACGACAATCATTCTCCTAACACCATTGTGCTCCCGTAGCATGTATTCCTAACACAAAGGTGCTCACATGACAATCATTTTCCTTGTGACACCCACTCTTTGGTTCTTAACGTGACTTCACTGTCATTGTGCCGACTCATAATTTGACTTCACAGTTTGTTGAATATAATTAACATCTAGAGATAAACAATAATTTCATCAATTTGATCAATAATTCATAAGTTGTGTTGGTTTGTATGTTTACCATCATTCATGATTCATACATTCATGTAATGCATCCAGGATAAATCATTCCCTATTTTTGACCAATTGAGATCAACTTATTTACAAGTGGATTTAAAATCCATGTCTTACGTTGGTCATGACAACAATCAAAATCATAGGTAAAGCCCTGCAACGTCAGTACATAAATATCATAATCCACAGTTAATCCTTGTTTCATAAAAACCTCGAAATATAAAAGTTAAAATGAGATAAAAATAACACAACACTCGTTCTTGAGCGGTTTAGCTACATTATTTAAGTGAGTGACTTTTTGTAACCAATAGTCCATTTCAATAGGTAGTGTTCCTGGTATACTCCTGTAATGTTAGTCCATAACATTATGCGTCATTCATTCACTTAAAATTTTCAAATATTAATATCAATTCTCAAACTCAGACATTAGATCCACCACCTGAGACCATCAACGCAAGGGATGTGATGTACATCCTAATGGATCTGCAACTAGATCATTAACACGGAGATTTAAATCTCTGATTTCAAGTAAATATATTACTCTATCCTTTGGCATTCAATCAAAACGATTCAGCTATGAAGCTTAGATCCAAGGCATTTCATTATACAGAAAAAAATACGATTCAGCTAGCAAAGCAATTCAGAGACGATATTTCACCCTTCAGATCCGTTCAAACTAAATCATGTGTTAAGAAAAGGCGTCATATAAATGCCATCAAAATTTTGTTAGAGGTACACAAAAACCAAATCAATGTATTAGCGAAATATTGAAATGTTATCAAACCTCAGGCAAGTTCAATGCTTTATGAGTAATTCAACATCAAATGTTTATCAGATCTAAGGATATAATTCATAACTAAATCGCGGTATCAACTTCGTACTCTCAGATTGAAAGGAATTTACAAGCATCAAATTCTAGATATGACTTAGATGGAAGGCAATTTAAAAAAAACAAAACAATTATATGCATCCATACATATGCAAATATTCTAAAGCAACATTAATCAATATTTCATCAAATGCAAGGATAATCAATATTTCATGAAATGTATAAAATAAAAATCTGCAAATTAAAAATTAAATACATTGCATGACTTTTACATTTAAATTTGAAAAACTATGTACATAACTCATTCCACCTGCATTCTTTTCTCAAGAACAAACAAAGCATATCAAGAATAAGAAAAGAGGAAAGTAGGGCTTCCAAATGTGTGATGTTAGTGAGCATAGTGGAAGAAATTATTTACTTTCAAGCTCATTTCTCCAGCATACAAGTTACCTATTTCTACCAAATAATGTTTGGCTTCTGACAGTGAAAGGATGTGATGCATCAGGGAAACCCTCCACATGCATAGTGTTTGAATATTATACACTACAAGACTCATGGAAGTCTTGGTCTGTGATATTACTAGGTCTGGCTTGCATCTTAAGTCGTATACATCAAATACTTATCGAGTAATGTTTCCACCTAATGGATCAATTCTTAATCAAGAAAGATATTAAAGGACCAACTGATAGGAAACAATGTTACAATCATGAATCTTTATTTGTAGCTGAATATACCCCACTGACATTATGAAAAAACATGGATTATTTGTTAGTAACAGATTGAAAACTTACAAATTTAGGTCATCCCTGGTTTTTATTCCCATAAAGTAGCTGCATTCTATTGTGTGTCATCATTGTTGTTATAAACTAGTAATAATTCCATCCAGTGAATAGAATTTTCAACAAGTCAACATAAAGCATGTATAAATAATAGGGAAGGATGCTATAAATGTAAACCTTCAATTGTAGTTGGTTATAACTTATAACCTTCTGAAACTATCTGTGAAACAGGATACGCCCAACTAGGTGAGGATACAACCAAGTACTGCTTTGAAACTTTATCGGTCACATTTTAAAATGTCTTCATGCCTTTCTTACCACATTTTTTAGAGACTCTGGGTGCTGTATTTTTTTGAAACAACTCTTCTAGTGAAATAATTGGACTGATTTTCAACGCCTTTTTTCAAGGGTTCGAGAGAATTTTCAACAATTTCAAGTCCAAAATTTCACTGGAAAAAAAGGTAGTTAGAGTTTTCAGACCATAACTTTGCTTAGTCTACGTTTCTTCAAGGAAAAGAACAGATGAGATAGGGCATATTTGAAAGATATTTAGCTATTATTTTGGTTTGGTATTTTCTAAGAGACAAATAACCCCAACATTGTTATTTTTTTTAAATATCACATAAACCACTAAAAAACAAGCTTCGATATCCATTAAATATTGTAAAATGGTAAATAAAAGAAACTTAGCTTGGGCATAATTCCCAAATCTTTGATTGGGGCACATGACCACTCGGTTAAGTACTCTCCAAAAATATAATAGCAAGCTATTATACAACGAAAAGAATGCATAGAAGAAAACTAATCTCGCCTGGAGGAAAATAAAACCTATGCGGGATTGGAAAGAACAATTAAATTCTCACGAAAACATATCACATAGAAGGATCACCCCTGCTCAGGGATACCAACCCTAAGTCTGAAACAGTAATCGTTTTCAGGAAAGGGGAAAATATTATTACCAATTTATAGAATATGCAAACCTTTTTAACATTTCACTTGCCGAATTCCCAACAGTGATCTCTTTCTGATCTGTTGAGTATCCTTCAGTTCCTTTCTTCTTTGAATGTAAAACCCAACACCAATATTTCCCCAATTTGTTTCTCCCCGTCCATCATTATCATGCATTCACAAAATTCATTTTATTGGTTATTCTTAACATCTTCATGCTTTCTAACTTCATGTTGAGCCCAAATAGGCCCGAGTGTTGTCACTCTAGTGCTCAGATACCATATGTAACAAACCGATATCAATAAAATTAAAAATTTTCTTTCGAAGAGCTATTTACATATAAATTTAATATTCTGAGGCATCATATACAAAGAAAAGAACCAAACCATTGTAAATCAATCCTTGGAAGCACTGAAACATTAGTCTCAAAAAGTTTACATGGAATTACAAATAAATGCGATTCCACATCAACTCTTTTGAAATTCCTACATAAGGAGTTGATGGATGCTTATTGTGAAAACTTATACATATAGTCCCTCATTCAATCATGATAAGCCCGTACTCTTTCTTTAGTTCCTCTCATAAAATAAGTGTATGTGAAGCCTTAACTTTGTTTTTTTGAACTAACATGATCGAATTTCACTTAATTAGGCACAAGTAAAAAGAATATTGCTCAAACATGTAAGGATCACGTAGTATTACCTTGAATGAATTCATGGAAATAAAATAACTGAAATACAAGAATAAGCACATACACCAATATACGTCGTTCACCCCTGACCAGGGGTTACATCCACCAAAATTTAGCCAACTTCTTTACTTATGAACCCAAATATAAAAGTATACAACCTACATCATAAAAGATGTGTCATTCCTTTCGCTTCCCCATATAATGAGGGAAAACCATTACATTAACAACCGTAGACACACACAATCTTATCAACATCTTTGGATAAATTCAAACCCCAACTATAATGAAATTGAGACCTGCTACAACAAAGTACGGTTTCCTTAAATACAAAGGTAACTAATGGAACCCAAAATCCATAACAATATGAAACCTCGATAACTATATAACCTTTTTATGCACATATTCATTAGCTACGTTTATCTTTAATGACCCCATCAAACCTAATTACCATACCCCTATAAAACACAACACTCCATACCTTTATGATGGTTTATATTATCTTACTTCTTTGGCTAGATAAATTGTGAGTCCTATTCATAGTATCATCTAGCAACGAAAATTCCAATAAACTCTTAGTGGAGTAGATCGCTATTAGTATTATAGGATAACCATCCCCAAAACCTAAGTCAAATATCGAGAGAGAGATCATACAATCAACTTCAACAAAACCCTATTATTTTAAGAGTAAGAAGGTGACTTCCTCCAAATACCAACCATTAGATTTCATAGCACGAAACCTAGTATTTCAATAACCCCAACATTCCACTTCTATTATAATAAAGGAAGAGGGCTTAACTACTTAGGTCAAACAAACCTTTTGCCTTTTAGAAGTGATCCCTTGTATAGTTGTAGATCCAGATTCATGGTTCGACGGAGGCATTTGAAATAACCACAAGAATAAATGAATAAATGCACAGTCAAATGTGTAGGTAGATCACATCTATGCACAGTCAGACATTTGGGTAAAATTGTATCAATGGTCAGTTTTTATATCTGCAATATCATTCCAATATAAAAATGGAAAACGCTAGATCCAAACACAATGAATCAATACACAAAGAAATACATAGTCAAGGTAAATCGTATCTATTCATAGTGAGACATTTGTGTAGATCACATCAATGTTCAGTTTTAGAATTTGCAATATCATTCCAACTAAACTTGGAAAGCTACTTAGTGGAAATCGTAATGAAGTTAATCATCATGCATGGAAGGTGAAATTTCCACTACATTTTGTCATTGTAGACTAATAATATTTCATGGACGATTATATCAGAAATCATATGGATCTAGAAAGTTGGTATTGAATATAGTAATGTTCCACATCAAATGTTAACTTTATAAGTCCGCTAGTTAAGTATCAAATTTTCATGAAACCTAGTGGTCATCTATAGTAGCATAAGGTCGAGTAATTATCACAAGAAAATGATAATCAACTTATAAAATTTAGCCACTAAGCTGCAGTATTCACCTTCTTAAGAGTGATTTCCATTGATGAAGACACGTATTTGAGTTAACAGTAAAGCATGTATACCAGCACTATGTTTGACATTTAAATCATCAACAACATATCAAATTCCCCCAGTAATTTAGCATGCAAAAAAATGCCAAGGTCACAGTACTTCAAAACTATTACCAGCTATAGGAAGGTTGAGGAGAAAACCATTTGAGCAGCCCCACGAACTTCCAAATGAACCTACTTCACGGTGAAATGAGACCCTTCCTTTGGGACGAACTCGCTACCACGCCTGAAACTTACTAACCACCAAACCTAGCTCTTGTTTGGGTTGTTTCTTTTGTTGGCCGTGGCAGCAGGTTTAGGGTAGCAGTATGTTTTCCTTCCTTTTCTTTCCTTTGCATCTTCACTTGCTTATAGTGTGGGGAGTCCACCTTCATAGCTGAGATTTCCCCATAAAAATTGGGATTTGCCTTCCCCGCTCATTTATTATGTTTCTAATTTTTTGTAGTTATGCCCACCTACTCTAAAGGAATCATGTCCTGGGAGAAAAATTGGAGAAAATCCCAGCATAAAATCTCCAACAAGATTTCTTGCAAGAGTTGCTTACTCCCCTTCAATCCTAATTCAGTAGGGATACATACATATATATAAATATATAAATTTCAAAATTTTTTGCTCACAGAGAGGTGAGAGTATTTTATATTTAATCACTGAAACCGAATCTCCTTGATTTGGAAAAAGGAAAATCCCCATTTTTAAATTACATAGGATCCTTTCAGGATTTATGTATTCAACGTATAACCTTGATACATATATATACCATGCCTATCAATGTAGNATATATATATATATGTGTGTGTGTGTGTGTGTGTGTGTGTGTGTGTGTGTGTGTGTGTGTGTGTGTGTGTGTGAATAATTATATAATGGTCAGGGTAGAATATAAATCCTCAATATTAAACTGAGCTCTAAGTATATGGTAGCATCACCTTCTTTTTTGTTTTCAAGGTGACTTTAGCATATAGTCCCTTAATAGTTGATTATTTAAGTTGTTCCATCTTTGGTTCTTTTAATTCTCTAGATAATTCCTTGACCCTTCTTATTGAGGTTAATATGATGGTGACCTCTTATGTCAAGTCTTAATTATATAACAATTCAATAACTAGGCTATAGTGTTTTAATTTTGCTGACTACGGAGAAAATAGGAACCCCTATAGGATTCCATAGTTAGGATGGTCCTAGGACTAGGGTATCGAAAAATAAGGCTTCCTAGCCATTCCCTTTTCCCCCCCATGGTTTCAGTTTCCCGTCATTTAGCTGCGCTCATGTCTTACATCTCCTAAGTCTACCACTTAGGAACTTAGATCATTTTAATTACAAGGTCTTACTGGTGGGGCCTTTTCCTTGAGCTCCTCACCATAAGACGAATACAATATACATTCTTAATTACAAAATATCTAGGGTATACAAGAGGGATATTACATCCTTCCCCCATTAAACATAACATCATCCTCGGTGTTCTTGTTTTCATCCAATTTCCTTCTTCTTGTGGACCATCTTTCTTGCTTCGTCCTTTTGTTATGGTCCCTTTCAATATTTCCTGGTTTTTTGTAAGTCGCTATTTTCAAGACCTGCAGTTTCCTATAACAAGATCGGGTCTTTTGAGAATATAGTTAGTAAAATTCATCAAAATTTTATAGTCCAACTCAAAAACATAAACAATGGCTCCTTGTGCAACACCATGATTGCAATTCATAGAACATCCTCTGGTTTTTATTTGCATAATTTCTTAATAACGTAATTGCTTCATAAGAAAATCCATAATTACTTATATTTTGGGAGGACTTCTTTATCTCCAATATTTGGATATATAACTAGTATTCAACTGGAGAAAACCTTTCTTTCTTCTAGAAATTAACATAGTTTTCAATTAAAACGTTTAAAATTCCTCATTCATCCCTCCCTTCGAGGGAATTTTTCCTACTCAAGTATTTTTTCACAATTACACATTAAAACATGTTCTAGTCTAGTTACTTTAACAAGTTTTTGTTTGTTTGTTAGGTTTCAAACCCTCCCTTGAGTTCTTTTACCAATTCTCGTGTGGAATTTCAGTTTATATCTTAGGTTACTCTCCCTTTTGACTGCTAGTCAAATATTTTCTCCTCGATGACATCAAACAACGTCATGTCTTCTAGATGTCGAGCTTTTCATAGGTCTTTATATTGATATCATAACTCTTTCATGATTCCCCTCAAGCTTCCTTGCTTGATTCCAAGAATTTTCCTTCCCCTTAGCCCCCTACTGGAGTCTAGGAAACAAGTTAGAGTTAGATAACCAATTTTCTTGCCACTTCATATTCCTAACACCAATGTGCTCTCAAAGCAATCATTTTCCTAACACCATTGTGCTCCCGCAGCATGTATGCCTAACACCAAAGTTCTCACACGACAATCATTTTCCTTGTTCATATTTAAGGTTAATTTCAACCCTTTGGACTATTTGTGACACCTAGTCTTTGGTGCTTAACATGACTTCACTTTCATTGTCCCAAATCATGAGTCAACTTCATGGTTTGTTGAATATAATTAACATCTATCGATAAACAATAATTTCATCAATTTAATCAATAATTTGTAAGTTGTGTTGGTTTGTACCTTTACCATCATCCATGGTTCATACAATCCTATAATTCATCTAGAATAAATCATTCCCTACTTTAGAGCAATTAAAATCAACTTATTTACAAGTGGATTTAAAACCCATGTCTTACGTTGGTTGTGAAAATGGTCAAAATCATAGGCAAAGTCCTACAACATCCATACATAAATATCATAATCCACAGTTAATCCTTGTTTCATAAAAACCTTGAAATATGAAAGTTAAAATAAGATAAAAATAACAAAGCACTCGTTCTTGAGTGGTTTAGCTCCATTATTTAAGCGAGTGACTTTTTGTAACCAATAGTCCATTTCAATTGGTAGTGTTCCAGGCATACTCCTGCAATGTTAGTCCATAACATTATACATCATTCACTCACTTAAAATTTTCAAATATTAATAGCAATTCTCAAAATTAGGCATTAGATCTGCCACTTGAGACCATCAACGTAGGGGATGTAACGTACATCCTAATGGATCTGCAACTCGATAATTAACAAAGAGATTTAAATCTCTCATTTCAAGCAAATATATTACTCTATCCTTTGGCATTCAATCAAAACGATTCAACTACCAATCCTAGATCCAAGGCATTTCATTATACAGAAAAATAATATGACTCAGCTAGCAAAGCAATTCAGAGACAATATTTTACCACTGAGATGTGTTCAAACTAAATCATGCATTAAGAAAAGGCATCGTATAAATGCCATCAAAATTTTGTTAGAGATACACAAAAACCAAATCAACACATTAGCGAAATCTTGAAACGTTATCAAACCTCACACAAGTTCAACGCTTGACCTGTAATTCAATGGCAAATGTTTATCAAGTCTAAGGATATAATTCATAACTAAATTGCGGTATCAAATTCATACTCTCGGATCTAAAGGAATTTACAGGCATCGAATTCTAGATATGACTTAGATGGATGGAAATTAAAAAAAAAACAATTACATGCATCCATACATATGTAAATATTGTAAAGCAACAATAATCAATATTTCATGAAATGCATCGATAATCAATATTTCATCAAATGCATAAAATAAAAATATGCAAATTAAAAATTAAATACATTCCATGACTTTTACATTTAAATATGAAAACCTGCGTACAGAACTCATTCCACCTGCATTCTTTTCTCAAGAACAAACAAAGCCATTGGGATTAGCCGACATTAGATCCTTTTTGAAGTTAGTTGGTTATTACCAGAAGTTCATTGAGAACTTCTTGAGGATATCCTGTCCCATGACCCCTTTGCAAAATAAGAAAAACAAGTTCTTATCGATGACCAAGTTTGAGGAAAGTTTTCAAAATCTTAAACAACTTTTGACAACCGCACTGATACTGTGAATGCATATCCCAATGGGGATTTCGTTGTTTGCATGGATTCAAGCAAGGAAGGGATTTGAAGGATTCCTCTCACAGAACAATAACGCAATTTGTTATGAATCACAAAAGTTAAAAGAACACAAGAAAAACCACCCCACCCATGATCTTGAGGTAGCAGGCATCATCCATGCCTTGAATATGTGGAGGTGCTACCTCATGGGAAACAAACTCCTTTTGAAGAAAGACAATATGAGTCTAAAGTATTTATTTGAGCAACTGGATCCGAATGCCAAGAAATCCATATGGTTGGGTTTCGTCAGCGAGTACCATTTTGAGATAAAACATATAGAGGGAAAAGAGAAAAAAAATTCTGATTCTTTGAGCTGATGAACTCATATGATATATGAGGTGAATTTAAGTCAAACCAATTTAGATTTACACAAGAGGATTAGAACAACCAACAAATTTGACTGTTTCTATGTTGAAATCCTCAATAAGGTCCAAGAGGATAGGTTGTTTCAGCAACAAAAATAGTACAAGGTAGATGAAATGGGACTGCTATGGTCCAAGGATATATTGTACATTCCAGAAGGAGGGTGCATTCGATCGAGCATCCTCACGAAATTTCATCGAAAACCCTACTCAAGGCATCGAGGATATCAAAAGATGATATCTACATTAAAGAAACACTTGTTTTGCCTAAGTTAAATGCCGACATAGCATTGTTTATCACTAAATGTCAAGAATATCATCTAGTCAAAGCTGAGCACGAGCATCCTTTGGGATTGTTGCACCCATTACCCATTTTGGAATGGAAGTGGGAGGTCATTAGTATGGATTTTATCATGGGTATACGAAAGAGTGAGAAGAAAAATGAATCTATTTTTTTAGTAGTTGACAAATTGTCAAAAGCAACACACTTGATTCTAGTGAAGTCGACCTACAAGGAAGTACACATTGCTGACATATTCTTAAACGATATATTTAGATTGCACTAGATACCCAAGGAAATCCTCTTGGATCGAGATACTAAGTTTACCAGGAACTTTTGGAGATACTTATTCTATGGATTAGAGACACAGTTGAACTTTATTACTTCTTACCACCCGAAGAGAGACCCGAAGACCAAATAGGTAAACCATATTATAGAGGACATGCTTAGGATGTATGTCATGAACAACCCCACAAAGTGGGAAGATTACCTGAATCTTGTAGAGTTTCCATATAACAATGGATACCAGACATCCACCAAGATAAGTACCTTGGAGGTAATTTATGGATGGAAGTTTACAACACAAGTTACTTGGGATAACCTGGTGGATCGGCTCAGGTTAAGGCCTAACTTACTAAAGGACTTGGAACAATTGGTTACCAAGGTCTCGTTGAACCTCAAAGAAGTACAAGACTGGAAAAAATGATACACAAATAAGAAAAGAAAAGACAAATATTATCAAATAGGTGACCATGTTTACTTGAACTTAAAAGCAAAAAAAATCTCGTTCAGATTGAGAAGGTGTGGTAAGTTAGCACCTAGATTTTGTGGACCTTTGAGATACTGGAAAAGAGAGGGCCAGTGGCTTATGAACTAGCGTTACCAGCGCACATAAGAGTCCATAATGTTTTCTATGCATCTTTATTACATAAATGTGTTTATGATATTAAGCATGCCATTGATTGGTCCTTATTATAGGTGGAACCTGAAGAGGAGTTTTCCCTTGAAACCCTTCATATACTGGACAAGAGAGAGGTTCAACTCAGTAAGTGCACCATAGTTCAGTTTAAAGTGCAATGGAGGCACTTCGAGGTTGATGAAGCTACTTGGGAGAATGAAGCCACCATGAGAAAGGCTTACCCTGCCTTGTTTCATGATTTCATTCAGAGTCCCTAGAACACCAGGGATGGTGTTGTTCTAATAGAGGAGGGATGTAATATCCCAAATTTTGACCTAACACTTATGGGAATAAGCCCCATTGATTATGATTTTACTTTGATGTTTAGTTGGTATATTGGGTCTAAGATCCNTATATATATATATATATATATATATATGATTTCATGTGTTGGGCGTGAACCCTGAAGAAAATAATTGATGAGATGTTTTGTGTTGAGCATGAAGCTCTGGAGAACATGAGTATTTATATATGTGTTGAGTGAGAAGCTCTATAACACATAGGTTATGAGGCATTTTTGTTGAGCATGAAGCTCCGAAGCACATGAAAAGATAAAATTGGAAGTGTTGGAAATAAGCTGTGGAGCCTTCCAAGTTGATGTTGAGCATAAGCTCTGGAAAAATGAATCCTTAGACATTGTATCCCTAGGTGTATCCTACAAGTACATCCTAGCATTAGATTTGAGCGAGGAGCTCTGAAAATTGTGCTAATTTTGTAACTCTCTATTTTTAGCATTGAGTATCGGATGTGGATAAGCAATAGGAGTTACTGAAAATAATTAATTATGTCGAGTGAAAATAGCTCAAATAAAACATTGATCTCATCTGACTTATTTTTAAGTGATTAAATGAAATTTTGAATTTCTGTGTGTCATCAAGTACTGAAGAACTACCATGTTACATGAGGGAATCCAACATGCAAGGAGGTTTAGAGTTTCCTAACCTAGTTGGCCTAACCCCTATTGGAAGGCCTTATTAAAGAAAGTGACTAAGATAAGTGACAAGTGTAATATGTTTAGGGATCATTCTATATGATACCTAAGGAAAAAATGTTAACAAACGATATATATATATATATATATACATGATATGTATAAAGAGTAAGCATAGTAATAATACTAATAGCTATAATAAATAAATAAAGGATCCATATGCTATTATTATTACTAGTGATAATTAAATATTAAAATACCTACAAGAGTCCAAATAGGAACTAGTCAAAGGTTTCTAAGTTAAATATTAAAAGTACCTAAATTAAAAAAAATGGTTAAATCGAGAAATCAAATGATTCTTTATTTGATTGCCCCTTTTACTGAAAAGTCTACCTATAACAACCCAAGTGAAGGAGAGGCTTGCGATCTTTTTGTTCTTCCATAACTCTACCTGATTATTCTCAATAGAGTTCTTGGAGAACATTCTTTGTATGAGGAAAAAGGAAAATTGATTGAAAACGTGATATCCCAGATGGGGAAGCGTTACCTTAAGATCTCTAAGCTACTTGGACGTTGGAAGCAGCTCTAGGAGATCCTGATTAAAACCAAGAATGGTTCCGAGGCATGGTTGGGTGGAACATGGTAGTTCTCAAGTTATTTGGAAGGTATGACATTCTTGAATTTTTCCTTGTAAGACACACAAGTTTTATTCTTAAAAGTGTAGATTGAATTATGAATGAATATATAGTAACCATATGTTAAAACTAGGTTATATTTTCTGCATTACTTCTTTCTTCACTTACTCGTTAAAATCATTGTTTATTAGCAGATGTACTTGTTTATCAAAGGTTAGGTTGTCCTTTCTTTATTTTAACCAGGTTATCCTAATATATTTTATTCATGATGAGATAAGCACGATTAGTGCTATCTACAAGAGATTTTTGTTTACTATTTCATTTCTGTAATTTATTTCGTGCCTAGGGTTTTGTTTTCTATTTCATTTCTCCAATTTATTTCTTGTCTATAAATTCAAGTTCCAAAACCTAGAAATATTCAAAAACAAAACCTATATCTTATCTCTGCTAGAAGATTTCATATTGTCAGTATGCTCGTATTAACTATAAATAAACCAAACTATTATCTATAGTATTAGCATAATCTCTATACAGAAGATTATAACCTAAATATAAATGGTTAACACTTTAATTAAAATATCTTAAAACTAAAGTATAACAAATCATTTCCATTTTATAAACAAGACCTCTAAGGTGTGTGGGTATGAATTTAATAAATCAAAACCATATTAATTTTACCAACATCATAAAGAATCAACCATAACCTAATATAAAATACATTGACATATATCGTATACAAACAGAGATTACAGGATCGAATCGTGTTGGCATTCATGACAAAACAAAAACTACACCTATATCTTTTACAATGCACATAGACCAATATCAAATCGTGTGAGCTCACGACATAAAAACAAGGGTTACGTTCCAACCATGTCCATCATCAACTCCTATAGGGCTCGATTCGACACTGTTCATCAATGTTGTAAATAACTTACAATTATTCCACACAATATATGCTAATAACATATAAATGCAAGAAGAATAAACCAGAGATCAATTGCGTTGCCTTGTTAACAAATCCCTACACTAATACCAAACAAAATATACACGATGTAACCATAATTGATTTTCCACATAGTAATATAAATCCCAATTTATACGTTGTAACCATATTCTAGGATCATGGTCGAGAAGCAAGGAAAGAACCCATTAACATAAATCATAAGAATTAAATCACTGTCTACGCCATCATAGAAACTCCATTCATATCGTAAGGTTAGTTGTAATGTCCCGGTTTTGACCCCGTTTGCATGATGTATATAATTTAATTAATCGTGGTGAGGAGCTCAAGGAAAAATTCCCACTATCGATTTGGTTGTGTATGTTTCGGCAATGGGGATTGTTGCCGATGGTATATCGTGCTATTTGGCACATTATAATTCGGCATCATGTAAACACACACATCAAATAAAATAAACCACAACCATCTACAACAGTGCAACGTTGAATGAAAAGGGCATGGTTCCAAAGGATAAGGGGTGGGGGATGTCAAACCTTGGTTTATGGGGGGAAAACCCATGTGTTGCCACCTTGCTTGTTTTTCCACCTTTCTTGTTTCACCAACCTCTTCAATGACTTGGTTTTGTTGTTGGGGGCAGTTATGGCTGGTAGTTGAGGTAGTTATGGTGGTGGGTGTGGCAGGATGTCATCCTTTGCCCACGCGCCCACTCCACCCACGACTGCATTCAATTCCTCCATCTTCTCCACGACGCCATTCTCCCATGGCCTATTCACTCTCACATGGAGGTCGGTTCTGTTCTCCTCACGCACCAGTCGAGGGCTCTCTTTGTTGTTCGTGGGATGTTATTCCCATATTTTTCTAGCCGCATCCTTTATCCTCACGCACAGGAGTTCTGTGTTAGTTTTCCTCACGCAGGGAGTGGGTGAAATCATGGCTGTCACTCAGGATTTCGGGTGCAGGAGCCGTTCACGCTCTGGGCTATGTGCCTGTGTGTTTCACACCAGTTCAGTGGTAAGTATATGTTCCCATGTCGATTGTGGCTATGTATGATGTTAACGGTGGTCTGCAGTTGTGTTCTCCTCCTGTCCATGCCGAGAGTCTGTTTCTCTCCATTATTGAACTACGTAGTTTTCTGCTATTTCATTGTGGGACGGGAGCTGTCATCTTCCCCACATTTCATTGGCTGAGTTTCCCTGCTGTTTGGGAACTGTGTATAGCTGCCATCGTTTGCACGGTGAGTTGTGGCTGTTGATTGCCACAGTTGTTGGTTGAGTCTTCCATGGCTATGCCGAGAGTTCTGTTTCTTATCCACTGTGGGCTGTGGATTGTTGCCATCATTTTCATTATGAGTTTGGGCTGCTGAGGTACCCTGGTTTGGGTCGCAACTGAGTTGTTTTAGCCACGATAGGGCTAAGAACAACTCCGTGTTGCCTTGTGGGCTTGAGCTGTGCTCATCGTTTGTTAGGATTATCCCTGGTCATATTTGCTTCTTCATAGGGATGTGAAGGGTCGTTTGGCTGCTCGTATGTAGTGGTTGTCCCTTGGACGGTGCTGGCTTGCCTGAACTGTTGATGGCCTGGTAAACCCAGCTGTATTGGTTTGATGATTGTGTCCTTTGGCTATGTGTAAGCCTGCATTGACCCTTATCCTTGGAGGAATCGTGCCCAGCTCGGGGGTGGCAGTGTTGCTGAGAGATTGATGAGCACACTAGCCTATGGTTGGGTGGAATGTTGCAGCGACGTAGCTGGTTGCAGTCGATTTCTTCATTGAAAGATAAGTGCTGTTGGTTACCTCATCTCTGTAATTTATATACTATTTCATGAGAAATGATGAACATGATTAATGTTGGAATGTATGTTTTCTTCTGCTGTATGAGTAAAGAATTATGCATTGAGTAACTATGCATGTAAAATGATGGATTGTGCATCCTGTTATGCATCATGTTAAGCTTTAAATTTCAGCAGTGATTTATCCTTGTCTCTGTTCATGGGGTTGTTTTCCCGTATGCTTGGTGTTGGTCACATCCTCTTTTCCAGTCTGAGGGATGGGGACGTGACATTAGTCACCACATTTCACATCCATTCCTAAAATTTAATACACAGGAAAGTAAGAAAATCATAAATCACCATAAATCAACATTTCACTATTATCTACATAGTCGCTAAGCCAAAAGGAAAGAGTGCCATTGCCAACAATGGAACGACTCTAAAGGCAAAGAACTATGTTAAATACACGAAAGATAATTTAAATTACAAACATAAATTTAGACAGAGTCAAAACCTTTCCAAGCAAGGAATCGTATCCACGATTCATACACAGCCATGAATGCATACAATTAACGACTATAAATTATATATAAAAATTACACAATAGTGATTCCAAGCCAATGCACCATTTCAAGCAATGGTGCTGCCACCATTTTCAAAACCCAACATTAAACCAGAAGTACAAAGTCTACATTTACTATCACGGTCACTAGTTAAAGCTATCAACCCAAAATTATTACATAGTAGAGTTGTGGTAATCATGGCCCAAAGGCGCCAAACCAAAACACAACAACTTAAACCCCAAAGCTGTATACACATCTCTGATGCCTTTCATTATTTAGAAAAGACATGTACACTGGAGAAACACTTAACCCACACAAGTATTCATTCATCCAAATGTCAAGCTTAAAGCTTGGGAAAAACACCCATACACAGAGGAACAAGTTTAGGCTTGTCTATACAGGGTTTGACTGTGAAGGGTAATGTGTCGGCAACCAGAGAACACCCATGACCTACACAAGGGAATCCTACTACCTAAAAACAAAGGACATTGATATGTGAGAATTATGTCAATCCTTCAAGGTAAAACACCAATAAAAAAAATTCCAAACTAGGTGAAGGGCATACCTTCCAAAACACAGATGCAAGCCAGACCTCACACCTTGTTATGTACTAGATAGACGAACATAGCTCACCCAATGAAATGCAAAAATGACCCATTCTTCCACTATATCCCAATCTTAGGGCTTGAGACCCCCAACTCCCAAGGAGCATGTACTCTACCACCTATCCACCACTACGTCGATTTTTATCCCCATGTCTATAGTCCATAAACCATAAAATGTGATTTGGTATTAGAATGCCTTGAGGATTAAAACCCCATTATATGCATCATGGACTTAGGTTAAAGCCAAGATTCATGGCATATGAAATATTCCATGAATGGCCTAAAACATACAATAACATATAGTATAAACACTCCAGACTTTAATTACATCATGGCTAAGTATTGACACTTAAGCCTTCCAAATCTTTGGACATAAAAATACTCCAAACATATATTCTAAATATTAAGTATATGGACCAAGTGATGAAGTATTAGAACCATAAGTAATAATGACAAACCAGTTAGACATAGTTCTAACCAAACCCAGCCATGCGTAATCAACCATGCTAACAACAACAATCAGACTTTCTAGGATAGGACTTTGGTCTTATTGTCTTCAAAAGAAATGAAGTACAGCGTACTTAGCATTTATTTGTTTAAACTATTATAGAAATTTTTTTGTCACCGAGTGAACCTGCACAAAACAAAGAAGAGTTTCATTATTTCAACATTAAATAAGCAAACCCTATAACGTCAAGTAAAACCAGTTACCTCTCGAAATGATCCTACAAGGGATACAAGTCCCGCCACTCCACCCCTTGTCAATACAAGTTATGTTAGGTTTTTTCATAAACGAGTAACCAAAACTTGTAATAAGTAAGATAGCAATAAAATGTACACACATAACTATAAATACATGATAATAAGTAATCAATGAACAGTGTAACCATCTGAACTATATCAAGTAACTTAAATACATTATAGATTTACATTAATAACCACATCAGGGAAAAAATATAGAAGAGGGTAATAAGAAAAGATTACGACAATTTGGTTCCATGAACAAATTTTGACACATTCCGCATAATATAAGTTAATGTCGAGTTCAGGTAGTAATTAACTAGCCTAATAATTTTTTTTTTCAAATTTTGGAGACATTACAACATGCATGTGAACTTCCACTTGTGATCCATGTTCAACCCTATTCATTTTGTTTCATGTATGTGCATATCCTAGGTATATGGCCTTTTGATTGCTACTTAAATTATACTAACTAATGTAATTTTATAGTCAAACCTAAAGAGGTCATAAAACCCTAGTTCCATCTCATAACTTCTCAACCCTAGTTATAGCATGCGATTTGTAGTTCATGAAACCCTAGTTGGTTTTCAATTTGTACACGTAAATGTGTTTCTAGATGCATCACACAACTTGTAAAGAGGTCATAAAACCCTAGTTCCATGTCATAAATTGTAAGTAGGTCATAAAATGAGTCTAATTATATAAACCTAAAGAGTTCATATAACCCTTAGTTGGTTTTGCTTGTTATTCATGTGTACATGTGTTTCTACTTCTAAGTCGTGCATCCATGTGAACTTCCACTTGTGATCCATGTTTAGATCTATTCAATTTTTTCATGTATGTGCATATCCTAGGTATATGGCCTTTTGGTTTCTACTTAAATGATACTAACCAATCTAATTTGATCTTCAAACCTAAAGAGTTCATAAACCCCTAGTTTGTAGTTTCAAGTCTCAATTTGTGAACCCTAATTTTATTATGCGCGTTGTTGTCTTATACTTTAATATGAGAATAATATATCTTGTGATATCTATGATGGAATGGGAACCCTACCAACATAGGAATGGTCGAGGGTTTTGTAGAGTTTACCCACCAATGCAAGAGTTGCATTGAAGGAAACTCAACAGAACCCTAGTTTATGAAATCAATTCAGAATGAAGTCACTGAGACATGAAAACATGAGGGAGAGGGCTACATAGAGGTAATCACAATTTAGGAGACCAAAGGAGATGACGATTCTTCGATCTGACCTCCGGTTTTTAGTTATGTCGAGTTGAAAGTCACATGAAAATGTTGTTTAGGGAAGCTTGGTGATTTTCAGTCTCGGAGCGAAAAATAAAATGGATCGGAGAAATTGCATGTAGTTGGCTCTTGCAAGTATTTAATTGCAAGGCTGATATGGGAACCATACCAACACAAGTAGGGTCAAGGGTTTTCATGCCCTGACCCACCAATGCTAGAGTTGCATTGGATGAAAGTCAGCAAAGCCCTAGTTTACGAAATCAATGCACAATGAAGTCAGTGGGCCTTGAAAACATGATGGAGGGGGCCACCTAGAGGCAATCGCATGCCAAGATACCAACAAAGTCGATGATTCTTCGATCTGACCTTCAATTTCCAAGTTATGTCGAGTTGAAAGTTGCATGAAAATGTCGTTTAGGGACACTTGGTGACTTTCGGTCTTGGAATGAAAAATCAAACAGAGCAACAAAACTGCATGTCGTTGGCTCCTACAAGTATGTATGGGATAGGATGATATGGGAACCCTACCAACAGAGGCACGTTTGAGGGTTTTCATGCATTGATCCACTAATGCTAGACTTGCATTGAAGGAAATTGAGCAAAACCCTAGTGTATGAAATCAATGCACAATGAATCCATTGGGCCTTGAAAACATGAGGGAGAGGGACACATAGAGGTAATCGCATTCCAAGAGGCCAACGTAGTCAACCGTTCATCAATCCAGCCTCCGGTTTTCGAGTTATGTTGAGTTGAAAGTCGCATGAAAATGTCATTCAGAGCTACTTTGTGGCTTTCGGTTCGGGAGTGAAAAAACCAAACGGAGCACCAAAATTGCATGACATTGGCTCATATAAGTCTCTATCAGTAAGGCCGATATGGGAACCCTACCAACATAGGAATGGTCAATGATTTTGTAGATTTGACCCACCAATGCAAGAGTTACAAGAGTTAACCCAACAACGTAATTAAATGTACATTAATATTAAAAACATAAAAAAAGTAAATTTTAACAACTCAAGAGCATGTTATTTTTCAATTTCTATTTGTTGGTGTCTAAAGACGTCGGGTTGTTCTTGGTGCCTATAATGTGACATAGATGGTGTTTGTATCCTAGGAACATGAAAGGATAACCATTAGTACTCTCATAGGAAAATAAAGAGAACCCAATGAAAATGTGCAACCATGATTTATAGATAGTTCACGTGAGGTTGTCAGATTGTGTTTATAGTGTCCAATATCCTCTGAATAGTATTATGTCTGTTAATGGTATCCGTCAATCATAGGTTTATTACATTGGGAATAAACTAAGGCTAAATAATTGAAATTGTGCTTCAACATGCACTTTAAAGTTTAAATAACACACTTGACAATCTAGCCACACTGGGCAATCTAGTAACACTTGCAAATGCACTCAGTCGAGTAGGCCATCTGGATCATCTCTATTGCCGATGGTGTCCATCAATATTTTGTGCTCTATATGAGGTAGCAACTATCGTACATATGACCTATTTTTGTTTGAAAGTGTGCGCAACTTAATGTTTATAACAACTACTAGGCTGGTGAAATGGTATCAAATAACTCATTGTCTATAATCTTGATATAACATACCCACCCTTTCTTTTCTGTTGTGCTGCTAGTGTCAAGTAATCCCCTTTTATAACCATCGATCTAGTTGGGAATTCAATATTTTCATCATCTGTAATAGGTTCAAGAATGGTTTCTTTCCCCTCTAAGAAATGTGCCAATCATTAGTCAAAACCCCATTCATTATTTATTTGGGAAACCAATGCATATATATAACCTGTGAAAGGAAATAGGTCGAGTTAACAATACATTTTTTAAATAAGGTCTTGGATTTCTAATTTCTACATAGGCCGAGTTAACAATACATAAATTAAATTTCTAATTTAGGTACTACTAATTTACTTTTTTGTACCTTCTTGTATGAGATCCAATATGTGATCATAGTCCATAGAAATATATATTTGATCGTATTTCAAATAGTCTATTTCATTAACCTCCTTGAAATCGGTGCCAAGTGTCACTCGATCCCATGTATCAACTATATATGTATACTCACAACAATCCAATTCATCAGTTCTACAGGAAATGCAAACACAATCCTTCAATCTTGTCTAGATTTGTAGGGCCGAGTTGTTTGAGCTTCTAATTGAATGAAACTATCAAGTTCCATGCATTGTGTTCACGCGATGTGTTTTGGATCGGTCCACATTTGTCACCTCTCAGAATGTTCTCCGCACTAGGTGTTTCCTTGTTGCATGTTCTCCTATGAGAGATGCACACCATTTCACTATAGATGCAGTGTCTTGAAGGAGAGCACCTGTAAACTTCATCTCTTCCCTTCGAAGGGCATTTTTTATGCATGCACCAGCACCATCATTCTCTCATTTTCCATGACCATTTTCAAAGTAGTTCCATACATGTGGCACCTTGTATTTTATGTGCAAAAAACACAACCATTGAAATACACGTGCATTCTTGAACTGTCCAGCACCACCATCTAAGCAAATCAAATGACGATAAAATGGTATATCAATAGATATCACATGATCATAGAATAATTTAAAGCAATGCTGCATGTAATGGATGTCATGGGTCTAGTCATCACTTATATAGAAGTTAATTTCTTTTAGTATCACACGTTTCTTTTCATTGTTTCATTGGTATTTGGCCCATGTCGATACGTGATACCGACCATTATGCTCAGCTGCTCTAAGTGATAATATTGACATTGTATTTCGTTTTGTGGTTGCAGGGTGTAATTTTTCGCAAAGTCAACCATTGATAGTATTGTTACGAGAGGGAAGATGTCCCAGAATATTCTGAATTGCTTATCTTGCCACCGTGCCATATCGACATGTTGAATGTACTCTTGAATCTTTCAACGAAACTTTGAAATAAAATCACATACTTGTATGTGGTGTAAAAAAATAAACAGTGTTATAAAACAACACATAAATATTTACATGTAGTCACCAACATAATGTACATGAAGTAACGTGTGAAGTCACCAATTTAATCTTCATTCTTTCTTTCCCATCATGTAGAGGATATGTCTCATATTGATAGTTATGCTTCTCAACAATTGCATTCCCGAATGCTTGATATTCACTCTTAGGGATGCAATCATACCATAACTATAGCCCACCACAATTGTTGCAAGAACCCTCTACACATTTTCTAAGTAATGTGTCTGCTCATCTTGCCTCAGACACATTATGACATTGCCAATACTATACTTGAGCATTCGTGCACATAGTTAGGATGCAAAAAATGACGTATATGTGCAAATGTATGATAATATAGATCAAAGTCTATGTGGTATCTACAACAAGAAGTGTTAGGAATGGTATTGATTCTAACATACCAAGGCTTACATTTTTCAAAATATCTTTGCCCAAGCCTTAGCTCTACATGGGAAACTTTAAACATCTGGAACAATTGAGTTTGTGTCCATGTCAATATTATGTTTAACATGACGTTCATTGCTCATAAAACCCCTACACTATTTGAACACATCCTTTGTGTTAAAAGAAGGCCTAGTGTTCTCGTGCCAAAGCGTGTGCAAGCGTCTTGGGAAGCCTACCCCTAAATTCTCCGAATGTTTCCATTTGTCCCTCTACATCAAGGTTTTCTTTCCTTACTCAATATTTTTTAAATGTCTTTCGATGTAAAGACACAATTGATGTGCAATTGTGTATCTACATACAATTGATTAAGCAAATGAGCCACATTACAGTCCCGTGAAGAGAAAAAAAGCCCATGCGGACTCTGTCAATGGAAGAATTTATGTGTTCTTGCAATAAACAAAATTCTAAATGGGGTGAAGTGTACGAACCTCCATCAAGAAATGGAAGGGAATCCCAGGAATCCCAGGATCTGAAACCCTATGCGAAGCTTTTGAGTTCTTAACCCAATATGGGCATGTGCTGTTCTTGGATATCAGGCGGGAATAGCGTTCGACGTGATGTCAAGATCCGGTTTCAGACAAGTTGACCGATGGATGGTCGAGAGGCATTAAGGCCCTGTACAAAATCTGTTGATCACTTGTTATATTTGCTATATTAGTGACATGAACAGACTTCAAATAGCTGAAAGAAGTATCCGGGCTTATGATCCAGATCAGGATGTTTGGCTCAAGATAGAAGGGATCGACAATAGTTTTCACGAACATGCACAGGAATCTGAGTTCTTGTCAGTAAATGGAAAGCTCGTCATATATCATATGTGGCGGCCAAACGATTAACATTCTCAGTATTTGAGATCAATAAAAGACTTCCGACAACTGTTCGAGCCACTCATTTGTGGCAATCCCGGTTTCCCATAACAACGATAATTAATCAAGGTAACATTTCTATGCTTCAATAGCGTTTCAGGTTTTAATGAAATATTAGTGATTTCTCAACTTATTCTCGGAATTATTGACAGTTTCCTTTATCTTTCCAGGCAACGAGCTTCATCCTCAACGTCTTCCAGGATGCGTATACAGACATAGCTCGGTCGAAGCATTTAGAGCAGATGAGTGAGCAGCCAGCGCCAGCGTCAGATTTATTTTGAAGTTTCGTTGAAGATGCTCCGGTGTTCTTGATGAAAAACTAGTCAAAGATTTATTTTTGAAGTTTCTTTGATGATGCTGCGTTTTTCTTGAAATTACTCCAGAATTTTTTTTTAATATATGATACCACGGTTCCAATTTTTTTTTTAATAATCCTTGTTTGTTTATGTTATAATTTCATGGCTGCTAATAAACAGAGTTTATATGGATAAATTTCATGTCTGAGAATTCACCGTTCTTACAATTGTTGGAATTTCATTTTATCTCTGTCCTTGAAGCTAAGGTTTTCTTTTTAAGTTTTGAACTTTTTTTTTTCCTTTTTTCCTTTTATCTTTCCGTCATACTACGTTTTGATGAAAAACAACCCTTATTTTATTTCTAGTTAAAATATAACAAAATTAAAATATAACAATAGATTGGGTTACTCAGGTATTTAGTTGATCATGTACTTTGAAAATGATCATAGTATAATTAAGACCACATCACTTGATAATTGTATTTTGGGTTATCTACTTTTTCTTGTTTATAAGTGGATAAACAAAAGTTACATAGTTTCAATCATTTACTAAAATTATAAGAATATATAATGTACTTGATAATTGTATTTTGGGTTATTTACTCTTTCTTGTTTATAAGTAGATAAAAAAAAGTTACATAGTTTCAATCATTTACTAAAATTATAAGAATATATAATGTTAGTAAGTTTTAACATGTGAATGAAATAAATAAATTTTTTAAGTCTTAATTTGGAAGTGTTTGATTTGTACTAAGTGGGATTGGGAGTATCCCACAACAAAACCTTATTTCCATGCCAAAATTTCAATATAGGTTGTAATTTGTAGTTTTCAAGCTTAATATCAAAACAATAATAATAATTTCATTAAAACTTACTTTTAGATTATACCAAATTTATCAAAAAACTGGAAAGAACATCTTACAACAATTCATAATTCCAAGTAGAGACCTTAACAGTCTCTAAAAAATGAGTATGTCATGCTTGGTTTCAAAGTACCTATAAAATTGACAATTATTAACTTGCACTCACCCATAATTTTTATATATAATAACAATTTGTTGTAATTTTACCTAATCTTATACAAGAATGTGCATTCAAGTGATACAATTACTAAAACTAAGATTAGATCTTCAAGTATGAATTAATTAACACTTATATAAGCATCATTAGATTAATATATAATTTTTTCAAACATACATAATAATGTCAACTATTTCATTATTTTTTTATTTTTAAATTAATTTTAATTGTATGATACTATGTTATTAAACTAGATAAGATAACATTTATGAATGTAAAACTAAACGTTAATAAAAAATTAGAAACATTTAATCATTTAAAATTTTTACTTTAATAAATATTATAAAAAAAATCATAAACATAAACATATAAAAATTAAGATAAAGTCTAAAAATTCACAAAACTATTATAATACATCAATATACTACATAAAAGGCATATAAATATTTGACCATGTAAACCCACCTCCATTATAAAAAAATATGAAAATGTAAATGCTTACTCATTAATAAACTAGATTTTTTTTAAAGCTAAATTGCACTTTTATAAAAACTTGTGAAATTACAAACGCCCAACAATTAATAAATTAGATTGTGTTCGAGGCTAAATTTCTTCCAATTAAATCAAATGTGAGAATAACATGTTTTTCTTTCAATGGTAACATTGCAAATTACTTCAATGATTTTATTTTAAATGATGAACTCATTTTAAAAGCTAATTTTTGTGAATATGTTATATGATTTATTTAGATATAAAAATTAAACATTCTCTTGAAAATATGAAAATAGACTTCTATTTGTTTCAAATTCAACACAAATAAAAAATAAATCACCGAAAACTTATAATAATAATTTTTTTAATCATATTTTAATAGGTTATGGGATTGCTAAAAGTCATCAAATTTTAATAGGCAATGTGATTGCCACAAGCCACCTACCTAATAGGAAGGTCACATAAAGATTCAAGATTGGACATTCTGTAATTTACATTATTGTTTTCATGTGAGAGATTCATATTGAGTATTGATATGGAAACATGTGTGATTTTAATGTGCTCGATGTATGTTTTGGACTACTTGCTAAGGAGAGTCCATAATCAAGAGGAATTGTGAGAAGATGGTAGGCACCATCCTTCATAAAGGAGTAATTGCCGCTGGATCACATAGGAGCTCAAGAGTCAATACTTAGTTCCTCATTATTTATTAATTTTTCGATGGCAGGTTTCCAAATATCACTTAGAACTAAACCATCATCTCTATTAAAATTAAAGACACCTCCCATTTCGTTAATGATATCAAAAATATTCATCTAGATGAAAGTGAAATTTTGGTTATTTTTAATGTACTTTTACTTTACACCAAAGTTCTGGTTAAAGAAGCCACCACGATTATAAGCAAAATTACTAATGATGAAAGAGTTATTTTGAATAGATTTTGTTTGAAATCTACAAACTTTACTTTTCATGGTGAATTTAATGAACAAATAGAGAAAAATTACTAATGATGAAACAACTAATTTGAATAGAATTTGTTTGAAATATACATACTTTATTTTTCATGGAGAATTTTATGAACAAACCGAGCAAAATTACTAATGATGAAACAACTAATTTGAATAGAATTTGATTGAAATCTACATACTTTACTTTTCATGGTGAATTTTATGAACAAACCGATGGTGTTGTGATGGGTTCTCCGCTTTCACTGGTCATAGCGAATATTTACATGGAATTCTTTGAGAAGAAATCCATTGATTATTTCCCTTTAAAACAAGGAATTGGAAGAGATTTATGGATGACACTATTGTCATTTGGACACATGGGAAGGAGAATCTCAATCATTTATTAACCCACCTCAACAACCAATCAGATCACATCAAATTCACAATGGAAACTCAAGAGAATATTTGGCTTCCCTTCCTGGATGTTCTTATCACAAGAATGAAAGATGGCTCTCTTACACATGAGGTATATGAGAAGAAGAGGACACATACAAACAAATATCTCAATGTGAGCTTACATCATGTACCTTCCCAAGAACTTGGTATCCTAGAAACCTTGGTCACGAGAGTTGTGTGGATTGTGGATAATGACCATCTTGATAAAGAATTAAATCATCTCTGCATTATTCTTCAAAATAATGGTTACAATACATGGGTTAGAGCCTTTAATAAATATTTAGAAAAGAAGACTCAGAAATCGGTTAATAATGATGAAAGAAGAGGGGTGATATCCATACCATATATTCAAGAAAATACTGATAGGATAGCCAAAGGGCACTCGCACGAAGTTGGTTCCACTTTTTAGTGCCACTTTAGAAATTGAAAACGCATATCCGATCTATAAATCTATAATGCATATGCGTTATTGTGGCTAGGTTCAGAAAACCTAACCCAAAATCGAGGCTAAGCTTAGTTAGCCAATATTGCATGTGTGATATATCGTACATGCGATATATCGCACTCAAAAAGTGCGATATATCTCACAATTGCAATATATTACACATGTAAAATATCACAATTGCGATATATTGCACTTGCGATTTGCAAAACCGAAAAAAAATAAAACAGACGCGTGTGGCCTCAATTTCTTATTTCACAGTCAAGACCGCGATAATGGGAATGCAAAAAATCGCATTGACGATTTGAGTTTCAGTGACTTTGGAGGCGAATTTGGAAGGGCCAATTCAAAAGTTGGATCCAATGGAATTTAAGTCATCATTTCCTTCAAAACTTCTTTCAATTTTTTGTTTGTTTGTTAGTTTTATAGTTTTTGTTATTTTTAAAACAAATTTAATAAGAAATGTTGAATTAAATCAAACAATGAAATATTAAAACAATTTTGAATTTATTGTTGGAGGAAATGTTCAAAATCAACCCACTAATCACCAAGAACCAAACACAAACCCAAACACGGAGGTGGAACGCGACTGGAATTCAGATATTCTAGATCGTTTGGGCGCATTGAGGTGCATTAGCTCATTGTTTAGAGGGGGTGGCATTTGGGACAATCATTAGCTGAGGCATTGGATACCATAACAATCACAATTACCAATTCCCAAGGAGCACTATGCAACATTATCTCATATAGAGAATCCACGTGAAAATACTATTCCAATGGTTTGAGCTATAAAGATGTAAAACAAATAAAGATAACTAAAGACCAATTGTTTTCATTATTTCAGGACCCTAGCACCGGATTGGTTCCACCCACCAGTCGAGCACACATTTCCATAGACTGGTGCATGGAACCAAAAGTGGAAGCCAATTGGATGTTTCGTTGGTAGATGGTGTTCAATGAAGACCCTGATGGGAATACAGGCACCCCATTCTATTTCCTAACTAATTTGTACACAAAATTTATCTTGGGTAGACATGTGAACTATTTTGATATTTTAGACTTCCACGGTGTGGATCATGGGATGCCCCAAGATAGGGAAGGGGATAGGACCGATCCTAACCATGTTCCATGCCCTCCACACACACCAAAAACCCATCCGGTGTATCCTCCTACGGGTCTGTGATTGATGACACATAGGAGGCCTTATTCGACTTGGGAGATACATTGCTTCAACATGGGACTATTTTTCAAGGAAATGTAGGCCAAGGGGTTTCACTTTTGAGGCTGGCCCATTGCACACTCATGATCCACTTATTGGGTCTCCAGACCGTACTAGAGCTAGAGATCGCACTGGAGACACAGAGGGTTCAGAGCGTCATGTTATTCCACACCCTTACACAATGTGTGGAGGCATATGCTATGGGCCTCCTTTAGATTTCCACGATGATGGATTACTTCAATATGTAAGTAAAACTCATTATGTACATGTTATATTTTGTTTTATATCACAATTTTCAATTGTTTCATAATTTATTTATATTTAATTATCTAATAATTTATGTGAACAAATATACAGTTGGTGTCCCATGACACCCCAGATTCACATAGTCTGATGATTGATGTTGATAACATTGATGCATCGGTCAATGTTGCATATGGTTTTGGTGCTTCACCATTAGCTGTAAGAACTTTACCTTTTAATTTTTCATCGTTATTTACATATTTATAGTATATATTTCAACATTCAATACATCCTAATATAGATACAATATGTTTTATGTAGGTTGGGAAAGATGAGTTTGTGTAATCCCAACTAAGTCCCTCGCATGTAGAGGAAGATTCCTAGACACATGTATTATTTTAATTATGCTTTTAATAACTCAACATGTATGATTTTAATTATTAGAAATTTTATAATTGTATCTTTATGCTTTGTTACATCACATGATATCTATGCCAATGGACCGACCTTTTTTATTTGTGACCCACCTCTCCCCCCCCCAATTACATGTGTGTTTCGCTTTCTTTGAAAAAATCATTTTTCGACCATGTTGTATATGCCTCATTTTATTTGTATAATATAGCATTGACATATGTTACTTTATGCAATAATCTAACCCACCTCTGCCACCCCCCCCAAGTACGTGTATGTCTCGCTTTCTTTGAAAAATCCGTTGTCCATCCATGTAGTATATGTCTCATTTTCTTTGTATTTGTTGACATTGACATATGTTACTTTATGCAGGAATCTAGTGAGCTAGTGATTCTTGAAGAGAACCAAATCCAGGTTGTTGGTGACCCACTTCTCCCCCCCAAGGTAGATGTATGTTTCGATATGTTTGAAAACAACATTTTTCATCCATGTAGTATATGTCTCATTTTCTTTTTATTATTTGAAATAGACATACATTACTTCATGTAGGATTCTAGTAAGGTAGAGGTTCTTGAAGAGAACCAAATTGATGTTGTTGGTGACCCACCTATGACCCCCCACCAGGTATGTTTATGTCTCTCTTTATTTTAATTGTGCTTTGAATGATTCAACATGTACTTTTTTAATTATTTGAAATTGCCTAATTGTATCTTTATGCTTTTGTATGTAGGACCATAATTTTTATTATGTTTTCCATCAAGTGGCCTTATTTTATAATGCATATGAAAATCCTTTTATCCTATTTTCATTTGTTCCACCAACTCATTAGACACCTCTTCACGACCCCCATGTATATTTATATATTGCTTATCTTGCTTATATTGATTTTTGTACATCCAAGTATATTTTTCCTTGTTTTCCCCATTTATATGCTAACATTGACATATATATTATTTTATGCATCTTGATAGTAAGCGAGTAGTTCTTCAAGAGCACCCAATCCGGGTCATCGTTCACCCACCTCTCCCGCCCCTAGGGTACATGTATGCCTCACTTTCTTTGAAAAAGGAATTGTCCCTCCATGTAGTATAGTTTTATTTGTACATGCAAGTATGTTTTTCGTGCACCCATTGATTTGTTGAAATTGACATATATATTATTTTTTGTAGCTTGATAGTGAGAGTGGTGCTTGAAGATCTCCAAATCGGGGTCACTTCTAGTGAGGAACCATCACTTACACCATGACCCACCATAACTTAGTCATAGACAAGAAGTAAAAATGTTATATTGTTATGGAATTTGAACAAATGTACATAGAATTTTTATAGGTTGGTAAACTAACTTAGAAATTTTGGTTTGTGTGTAGTCTCCGCAAATGAGATCTATCCCTCTTGTTCAGCATTGGGGATCACCACTGAGCAACTGAAAAAGAAAGATAGACTTCTCACAATACATTGTCAGTGGCTGTGAAAGGGGGGATAAATAGAATTAATGTATAGGGGGGATACATACATGTAACATTTTGTTTATATGTACATAGATGCATAGTTTGATCCACTATTTTGTATTATGGCCATGGTATGCAAACTTTTAAAACATTATATGTACATATAATATAAAGGAAAGGTTTAAAAATTTTATATATGGTTGACTTGATTTAATTCTATGCCTTTCAGAGATGTTTAACTATGCCTTTCATTAAGTATGAGTTTAATTAAAATGATAATGTGTGGTTCACTTATGTGATATTATGATATTATAGACCTTATCATGACATATCCTACTAACTATTTTAATATCTCCAATACTTCAAGGAATAATTTATGACTCATGGGACAACTAAGATCAAGTAACCATTAAGTGAGCCATGGGAGATAATCACTAGATCAACACCATGGGAGATAATCACTAGACAACACATCATAGGTTGTTCAGGACATCCTACAAAGATAATTAAAACTTCATACAAGACCAAGACAAATGAATTGTATCTATGAAAATCAGAAAGATATACAACTTCATAAATCCATCATTAATGAAATACCTATATCATGGTTCAATTAACAACCCATGTAGGGATACCATCAACTTTTTAACATCATAACCATACCATACACTACCTAAATTCCATATTATAAAATCATAAGACTAACATCATAACATCATAGCCATACCACTAACATAATAACATCATACATGTGTTTCTACTTCTAATTCATGCACGCATGTGAACTTCTACTTGTGATCTATGGTCAACCCTATTCATTTTGTTTCATGTATGTGCATAGCCTAGATATATGACCTTTTGGTTTCTACTTAAATGATACTAACCAATCTAATGACAGCATAGCCATGTCACTAATATCATAACAGCATACCATACCATACCATACTAACCTACCATTCCATACTAACATAATACCATACACTAACATCATAACATCATAACCATACCATACACCATCCTAGACTACCCTAGAACCTTTCCCTACCATCTTTACCTCAAACTACAAATTCTGAGTTTAAATCATTTATTCACTGTTGCATTTTAAACAAAATATGAAGTTTGTTAAAATGCTTATTGCTTATTATGAAGGTGCATTGATTCGACATAAAGGGTAAATCATAAGTCCATCGAATATCATACATTGGTGCTTGAACTTGCTACAAAACACATACATATCTCAACTCTATAGTGATGATTTCAATTGACAATGGGATCAAATTGTTCACATAAGTATCTTAATCTTTCCCTATTCATTTTGTTTCATGTATTTCAATAGCCTAGGTATATGGTCATAGAACCCTAGTTCCATCTCATAACTTCTCAATGCTAGTTATAGCATGCAATTTGTAGTTCATGAAACCATATTTGGTTTTCAATTTGTACATGTACATGTGTTTCTAGTCCCATCACATAACTTCTAAACAGGTCATAAAACCCTAGTTCCCTCTCATAACTTGGAACTAGGTCATAAAAACAATCAAACGATATAAACATAAAGAGGTCATATAAACCTTAGTTAGTTTTGCTTGTTATTCATTTACATGTGTTTCTACTTCTAAGTCATGCATGCATGTGAACTTCCACTTGTGATCCATGTTCAACCCTATTCATTTTGTTTCATGTATGTGCATATCCTAGGTATATGGCCTTTTTTTCTACTTAAATGATACTAACCAATCGATATTATGTGCAAATCTAAATAAGTCATAAAACCCTAGTTCCATATCATAACTTCTCAACCCTAGTTGTACCCTGGAATTTGTAGTTCATGAAACCCTAGTTCGTTTTCAATTTGTACATGTAAATGTGTTTCTGGTGCCATCTCATAACTTGTAAAGAGGTCATAAAACCCTAGTTGGTTTTCAATTTGTAAATGTACATGTGTTTGTAGTTCCATCTCATAACTTGTCAATACGTCATAAAAACCTAGTTCCATCTCATAACTTGTCAATACGTCATAAAAACAATCTAAGAATATAAACGTAAAGACCTCATATAAACCTTAGTTTGTTTTGTTTTTTATTCATGTACATGTGTTTCTACTTCTAATTCATGCATGTGTAATATCCTGAATTTTGACCTAACACTTATGGGCATAATCCCCATTGATTATGATGCTACTTTGATGTTTA